>JXCR01144250.1:460149-505236 GCA_002079205.1 Phalaenopsis hybrid cultivar | reverse complement strand
TATATATATATATATAAACTATAGAACAGTACAAAATAATTCAAATCATCATGACATTTTCCCTAAGTTTATCTGATTATAGAAAACCTACTAAAATTAGTCCCATAATTTTCTAAGTGGTATTTAATTTATATAATTAAAATAAGTTAAAATAGCCATCCTAGCTTGAAACTTAAGGTTAGAAGCATAGAGGTGCTCTCTGAACTTGGAAAAGTCGAAAAACATCCCCTCTGTCATAAGGAATGAATCCTAAAAGTTTTAAGCCATGGTGAGCAATAATTGACCATAATGAATTAAAATACTCAAAAGAGTATTTAATTCATTAAAAATCAGAGTGTCAACAAATAATTTTTATTTTTGATTCACATTATTCTCCTTTGTTCACTGAGCAAGTGGGTATTTTTATTTTATTTTTATGATTTTTCTAGAGAAAGATATTGATTTTTGAAGTTCAGGCATTTAAATAAATCTATAAAATCCATATTTTTCTTCTTAAACACGCGACACCACCTCAACGTCAGCAGCTTCGAAGCCTCCGCCAGCCACCTCAGCTGCCATGCAACCCGCCTTTTTGTCTCATCCGCTCGTCCAACGTGATCTCAACCGTTCATAAAGTAAACGCGCGATTAGACGACATTCGTTCATCGTTCCCAAGTGACCCAACACGTGAGTCGTTCACACTGAAACCCTAAGATCTTAGGTTAGACTCAACCAAATAATATGTGGTTTATTCCTAAACCTTCATCTACTCAAGAAGAACATATATATATGGATTATACGGTATGAAATACTGCAAATAAATATGGATAATCAAAATAGGATTAGATTTAGGTTGAGGTCTAATACCATTGTCTGAGTAGGGAGGCCTCAATCAGATAGTTGTGTAAGCTTCAAATGGACTCAAAAAATCTCCAGATGAATTCTTATACCATGGTGAATTGTCTAGATATGATTTTGATCAAGCACAATTTTAGGTGTTAGTCTAGAGCTACGTTAGAGGCTGTTTGGGATGGGGTTTTTGTGAGGAATCAACTCCTCTCACAGTGTGGATGTTGTGTGCATAGTTAATTGGAGTTTGGTGAAATGTGGAGGTGTAGAGAAATCTATCTTGGTTTTAAGGAAAATTTTAGTGAAGAAATTAGCTCTGTGGGGTGGTTGTTAGTGGCTGAGAGCAAGGAGATTGAACTTAGGAAGGTTTGGAGAGGCTCTGGAGATTTCAGAAAAGTTTCCCCAAGGTTTTCAACCTCTCCCTTTTTTGGCCACGGAGGAGTCAATTTAAATCCATGGCTTCTTGGTGGAGCTAAGGGGGGTTTGATGGGCTCTAAAGCTTGTTGAGGTGGAGGGAAGAAATGCACAGGCATCCAATTCAAGTGAGCCAAGTCGGGGAATTCAAATTTTTGGTTTTGGCCATTGGGGGCTCCTTTGGAGTGACTGTTTCCTGCAGCTGAGGTGGTGGTTGGCCAGGGTCTGGTCACCTATGAGCTCAGGGAGGTCATGGGGTGGTTAAGTATGATTAACTCCCAAGGGTAAGAAATGATGGTAATGATATTTAAGTTTAGGCCAAATATGAGGTGAAATCCCTTAAATCAAGGGACCATTGGTCCATAGCTCATCTAGGGTGAGCTAGGTGAGTCTAGTATGGTCACTAGGGTGCACTTGGTGGCTGGAGTGGTCTTTGGTTGGCCAATTTGGCATGGCTTAATCAATTTTTGTGCATGGGTTCAATTTGGGTTCAAGTATCTTGAAGTTGGGTTTGGGTTAGGCTAGCCATGACATTGAGCCCAATTGATTGATCAATTTTGTGTGAATGATTATCATGAGGGGTTTATAAAAGAATTGGAGTGATTTTGAATTTATTTGGAGGTTCAATTTGAGGGATTTTAGGCATTTGATTATTTGGGGATGTTCGGTTTATATTAGGCTATAGTTGGGTTAAGTCCAAATTGAGAATTCATAATGGTCTAGGGAAATGTCATGAAGAGTTCTCAATATTAATTGGGTGCCAATTTTTGGGGTTATGGCATTTAATTTGGTGGAATTTGGGCACATGGATAAATTGGGGAAAATTTGGGAATTTTGGATTTGGGTTGAATTTGAGGGAATATTAAGCTTGGCCAAGGTCAATTGAGGATTTAATTTGTTGTGTGTAGATGTTTCAAAGAGTTTATAATGCATAATTAGGGCAATTGGATGGATTTGAGGGTTCTTTTGAGTGGTATTTTGGTTTTAGGCCAAATTGGGGCTTTTAAATTTGGATTGAAATTAGACTCAAATGTGGGTTAATTGGTCCTGAATTTGGTTTGAATTAAGTTTTATCATGATGAATTTTAATCTGTATTTGGTCTGAATTGAGTTTTATCATGATGAATTTTAATTTATAATTGAATTGGGGGGAGGTGGAATTGTGGTCAAATTGATGGACATTTAGGGTGAATTTGGGAAATTGCACATTTAAGGGCAATTTGGGGCTTTTGGTCAAAGTTGGTCAAATTGATCAAAATGGGTTCAATTTAAGGGTCCAAATTTGTTTTAGGGACATTTGAGATGATTTTGAGTGTTTTGGGAAAGTTTCGACCACCAAGGCTTATTTTGTAATTTTGGCAAATTTTGGGCTATTATGGTAATTTTTGTAATTTTGGGAGATTTTGGACAATTTGGGTGGTTTCAAATGGTTTGAGATGATTTTTGAGAAAATTTGGGCAGTTTGGGTAATTTTGGGAATTTTGGTCAAATTTGGGGTTTGAGGGTATTTTGGTAAGTTGGGTAGATTTGGGAGCAAAATGCTAAGTTTGATATATTCATAAAGGTGAGGTGCTAACCACCCTATTTGAGCTATGGACCAATGGAATCTCCATTTATGTCCTCTATGTAGTGGTCTTGGCTAGACCTTAGCCTAGGGCTACTGGGTCTAGGGGGCCATCTACATGAGTCTCCCAAAAGACCAAGGGATTAAAGTCAACAAGTTTGGGTTTAGGGTTGCGACTGAATTGTAATGTGCAAGTGAGTGTAAGTAAGTGAACTAGCTCCAAACCAACACCCAGGGTCAACCTTATGGCCAAGTAGTCCTATGGGGACTCCCTTTGAGTTCCCTTATATTGACCCCACCTACCAAGTGCTAGATGTTAGGACCAATATGTAGAACTTCAAGTTGAGCAAAGGAGAGTTTAGAATTTATAATGGTGAGGGTTTCTTTTCTAGTTCTCTAGGAATTATAAATAGAAAAGTGCTACAGCTAGATCCTAGGCTACTAAAGAGGATAAAGCTAGACCTCAACAAATGGACCCCCAATAGGTGTGGTGTGTCGGATAAGCACACCACATTTATTGGCATTGTCTGCCAAGACTAACGAAAAAGACATAAACTTCTAAGTCAACAGACCTAGAACAAAGTGTAGAATTGAGTGATAGTTATTTCCAATGGGGAGTAACATATACTTCTGCTGGGGAAAAGAGAAGAGATTTCTGGGGCAATCGTCAGGCAAACTGACAGTCCTAGCGAAGACTCGATTCAAATTGAATATATCAAATAAAGTTTGGATTTAAATTTATAATTTTAAGGAGGTGAAATTATGCTCAAGGAAACCAGATTGAGTGGAAAACACAAACACAGAAAAAGGAATAGGGTTTCAATACCTATCTTGAATGTAAGGATGGGAATAAGGCATCTAAGCCTACCTCGATGGTAAGGATGGGAATAGGATGTCTAAGCCTACCTCAAAACTGTAGATGGGAATAGGTAGTCTAAGCTTACCCCAAATATGAGGATGGGAACAGGACGTCAAAGCCTACCCCGATGGTAAGGAAGAGAATAAGTCTTCAAAGCCTACTCCGATGGTGAAGATGGGAATAGGACATCTAAGCTTACCCCGAAAGTGGAAATGGGAATAAAATGTCTAAGTCTACCCACAAATTAAGGATGGGAATATGACTTCTAGGCCTACCCGATATAAGTATGGGAGTAGGACGTCTAAGCCTACCCTGATGGTAAAGAAGGGAATAGGACATCAAAGCCTACCCCGATGGTGGAGATGGGAATAGGATGTCTAAGCCTACCCTGAAAGTGTAGAAGGGAATAAAACAACTAAGCCTACCCCAAATATGAGGATGGTAATAGGAAGTCAAAGACTACCCCAAGGATGGAGATAGGAATAGGACGTCTAAGCCTTCCCCGAAAGTTGAGGTGGGAATAGGACATCTAAGCCTACCCCAGAAGTTGAAATGGGAATAAGACGTCTAAGCCTAACCCAAAGATGTGGGATGGGAATCAGAATTTGGGTTCTGACCTCGAAAGGAGAATCATAATTTAGGTACCGACCTGAAAAGGAGGGAATCATAATTCAGGTACTGAACACGAGATGAGAATTGAAATTTAGGTATTAATCCCAGAAAAATAATCACATGCCTTACTTCATTTAAGGTGGTCTTAAACCTATCTCAAAGATTGAGAATAGGATGCCTTACTCCATTTAAGGTGGTCTCATACCTATCTCAAAGATTAAGAATAGGATGCCTTACTTCATTTAAGGTGCTCTCACACCTATCTCGAAGATTTGGGTAGAGAATTGGATGTCTTATGACAACGACTTTATATATGCTTAACAATACAAGAATTTGATACTGCTGCTAGAAGATTTAAATCCCCAGCAACGGCGCTAAAAACTTGACAATGGTTATGGATTTGATAAAGATGTGTATAAAATATTCATTAATTATAAAGTCACACTTATCAACACAAGTATACGTATCGCTCAAGTAATACAGGGCTCTAATGGAGTCTTGGATATCGATCCCATAGGGAGTAANTAGATTAAAAAAATCAATCCTTAATCACAACAATATGTTCAAATTTCCATATTTGTCACTAATAGGCAATTGAAATAAAAATGTAATTTTAATAAACTCTTAATTAACTAATTCTACTAAAGAATTTCTAATGTGAAGTTCAATATATAAGAAAGCATCATTCTCCTTGTCAAGAAATTTAAGTGATGGATAAATTGAATCAGTTCAAATTGTATTGTGTCAAATAAGAGCATACCTATTCTTTACCCTTTGAACCAGGTATAAAGAACATTGATTAATCCTATGCTTGGTTACTAATTTTGTGGCTAGGCTGGGAGAATACCAGCTCTCACTTCGGAGCTCCCACATTCCGCTCACCTGAGGGCTAACATCTACACTTCAACACCCAAACGATAGGACCGAATTGAGGATTTTAGTCTGTCACTCTAAAATCTCCAATTCTACTCCTGATAATTTTTATTTCTATATTTATTTGCACCTAACTTTTAAGGACTTTAACCTCTCTAAATCTTGGATGTAATCTTCACTTTAGCTGTAAAAGTCAATATATTTTAACAAATCAATTGGACAGATTGAAAGTAAATTAAGATTGAAGTGAAAAGATCATCAGAACTTCGTTAACATTCTCATGGCGCAATCAATTCAAATCACCATTTCACAAAATCTCCACAAGGAGAAAGACAGAGGAAACTACTCAGAACTCATGGAGAAGATACGACAAAACTTAGAATTTATATATAAAAGCAAAGTCATATAAACTTCAATAACTAAATACAACTTATCTCTAATTCCTCCCCAAGCAAACTCCTCGAAATTCCTCTCAATCTCTTCCTTTTTTACGGCATACAAGAATTCTCCTTCGAAGCGGTAAGGAGGAAGAAATCTCTCACTTTCCTTCCACTCTTACAATCTCTTAAAGAATTCCTCACAATACTAACCCTAAATTACACTCTCTACACTCTAATGGACACACGTGGACACCCCCTCTCTCAACCTCCAAATATTTCTTTTAAAGTTATAGAAGAGTTTTTAAGAGTTGCCCAAACGTCCCTCAAAAATCATCCACATTCAATGAATCTGTTGAGAGAACTGACGTGCTCGACGTCGGCAGCCTCGATGGCGCCATCGGTAGCCTCGATGGCGCCATCGGCAGCCTTCTAGAATATTTAATTCTGGACTCTCGGGAAAAACCAACCGTCGGTGGCGTCGAGCCCGCCGTCGGCGCCCAAGATCAAATCTTCATATTTTGGTCCTTTTTGCTCCAAATTCGCTTCTTTTTGCATCTTTTTGCTCCAATGACCATAATTAAACATACCTGTAACAAAACATAAAAAAAAACCTTTCTTTAAAGTGCAATATCATCAAAATCAGTGTAAAATGGGTATGAAAATCTCAACATATTTTCCTTTGGTCACCTTACTCCATTTAAAATGGTCTTAAACGTATCTTGAAGATTAAAAATAGGATGCCTTACTCCATTTGGGTGGTCTTAAGCCTATCTCAAAGATTCGGGTAGAGAATATGATGCCTTACTCCATTTAAGGTGGTCTAAAACCGATCTCAAAAGTATTAAGAATAGGATGCCTTACTCAAATTAAGGTGGTCTCATACCTATCTCAAAGATTGAAAATAGGATGCCTTACTCCATTTAAGGTGGTCTTAAACCTATCTCAAAGATTTGGGTAGAGAATCAAATGCCTTACTCCATTTAAGGTGGTTTTAAACCGATCTCAAAAGTATTAAAAATATGATGCCTTACTCCATTTAAGGTGGTCTTAAACCTATCTTGAGGACTGAGAATAGGATGCCTTACTCCATTTAAGGTGGTCTTATACTTATCTCAAAGATTTGTGTCACATTAGGAAGGAAAGTTTTGGGACTCACATGCAACCCAAATGGTGACGAGGAAAATATCTGCTACATTGGAGAGGAAAGTGCTGGGACTCACATCCAACCCAAGCGGTAGCGGGAAAATATATCAGAATCTCGATACTAACCTAGAGAACAATGATACACCAAAAATATATGCATTTTTAGACCCATATTTTATAGTTATTTTTTGTGATATTTCACCTTAATGGAAGGTAAATTGATGTTTTCTTGCAGGTTGTTGAATTTAAGGAATTAAAGAAAAAAGGAAGCTAAAATGATGGAACTTAGAGTCAAAATGATGTTTTTGAAGAAGTACTCAACGCCGATCGCACCAAGGGCAGTCCCCGTTTCTAGAAGGTTCAATGTATTTAGATGATTTTTGAAGAGTTTTTGGAGGCACCTCTTGGAGAACATACATTGGGATTTATTTGGGGCCAAAATTCATCAGGAAATGTACTACTTTTCACTCCAAAATGTTTTATCGCGCTCCATTTTTGCCATTCTTAATAATCCATCTTCATTCCACCACCATATTGGGGTCCATTAGTGATTTTTTTTAAGTTTAGAAGTTTGTGTGGTGAGATTTAGTGTGAAACTTTCTGTAAGAGTGTTGGAGAAGGAGAAAAGTGGGAGATATCTTCTTCCTGCATTTCTAAGGAAAGGCTACAAGGGATTTGCTTTGAGAAATAGTTTCAGATAAGTTTTGTTTATTTATTAGTGTTGTATGAACTTTGTTTTATATATGAAATTTGTGTTTTATTATGTCTTTCCCATGAAATATGAGTAGTTCCCTCTATCTTTCTCTCTACTCTGAGATATGGTGAAATGAAGAGATAATATGATGCACCAATATTAAAATATAAAATAAATTGTGATGATTTTTCAACTCCAAACTTAATTACATTTTGATTTGGCCAATTGAATTGTTAAAATATGTTGTGAAACATATGATCTGAGAAATGGAGTACGAGTTCTATAACAGAGTGAGGATCATATTTGGTTTCATGGAGGAGAAATTCATTCATTGAATTAAGCACAAATAAATAGGAAAATATTCTTTATTGGGTGTAGAATTGGAGAATCTTTAGGGTGACGCTAAAATCCCCAATTCGGTCTTAGTGTTTAAAAACTAAAGTGAGAGTTAGCCTTCAGGTGAAAGGAACTGGGAGCTCTCGAGTGGGAGTGGGTATCCTTCTAGCCTAGCCACACATTTAGGGACTAGAACTAGGATTAGCCAATGATTTTTTATGCACTGTATCAAGGTAAAGAATTATAATTTCTCCTATTTAGCAAAATACATATTATAAATATTTATCTCATCTCATTTCACCAGAACCTCATTGTAGTGGGAAGGATGCTTTTTCAAATAAGAAATCTTCATTACATAATCATAGTTAGTAGATTAGTATTTACTTTTTAAACTTTGTATTTTTGAATTGGTAATAGTTAAGTACTTTAGTTTTGATAACATCTCAATATTTGAAATTAGTGACAGTGATTTTGTTTGATTTGCTGTAAATTTCCTAGTAAAACTTATCATTGCCAATTTACACATTCCATATGGGATCAATATTTAGGGCTTAAATAGAAAGTCCTTTATTACTTGATAATAATATGTATACTTGCGTAGAATCCCATTATTAATAGCCTATAATTTTATATATTTTTCACAACTTACTTTTCATACAAGGATCAATTTTTTGGCGCTGTAGTGGTGTTAACTTCATAAATCCTTACATATAAAAATCAGGATCAAGTTTTAAGCGTCGTTGCATAGGGAAGGTAATGGTTAAATTTAGGTAAATTAAATAGTTTTGATAAATTAAGAAAGTTAGACATAATATATATACTATTAAATATTCTAAAATAAAAAAATACAAAAAATCTAAAAAGAAATTTATTTAAGAGTTTTTTTTAATTAAGAATTTTACTTGGCTTACTTTATTTGTTTATGCGAAATATTGGATGTGAAGACTTAGTACCTTACGATTCAAAGTTAGAATGTACTATTAGAAAAATTCAATAAAAACAAAGATAAATTAAAAATTTAAAAGAAATGACAAGTAACTTAGAAAATCCAATAAATGAGAATCGACAAAGACCTTTAAAAGATTATGCGAATTCGACAGCAGATGAACTTCACTTGACTATTCAAAATTCTAATGTGTTGCTAATTCATTTGAGCATAAACCTGCTATTATCCAAATGGTACAAAATAATCAGTTTGGAGGATCACCTACTGAAGATCCTAACTTACATCTTGCTAGTTTTCTTGAGATTTAGGCTATATTTAAATATGATGGAGTGTCTAATGATGTTGTTAGGCTTAGACTTTTTCCTTTTTCATTAAGGGATAAAGTCAAGGCTTGGTTAAATTCATTAGCACCTAGATCTATTAGAACTTGGGGAGAACTATCACAAACATTCTTGGCTAAATATTTTCCACCCTAAAAGTTGCTAAGCTTAGAAATGATATTACATCTTTTTGTTAGTTTGAAGGGGATTCAATATATGAAGCCTGGGAAAGATTTAAAGATCTTCTTATAATTTTCCATACCATGCTTTTCCAGATTGGTTAATAATTCAAACCTTTTACAATGGATTTGTAGGATCATTAAAATCTATTATAGATGCTACTGCGGGTGGATCATTAATGTCAAATTCTTTTGATGAAGCTTATTGTTTAATTGAAGAAATGACTACTAATAATTTTCAAGGACCCTCTAAAAGGGTAATTCCTAAGAGAGTAGCCAATATTCATGATTCTGATACAATGTCTATTTGGCATCTTAAATTGCTGATATTTTTAAAAAAATTGATCACATAGGAGTGAACTATTCTCAAATACCACCAGTATTAGAGAAAAATTCACTAGGACAGATTATTGATACTCAACCATCTTATGAAACTTTAAACTCTATAAATAATCGAAATAACAATCCCTATTCTAACTATTTTAACCCTGAATTGAAAAATCACCCTAATTTTAGTTAGAATAATTATAACAATCCAGTGAATCCATCTGAAAATCTGAACAATCAAGGATATCCTAATTTTCAACCATATTATCCTCCAGGGTTTAACTCCAATCCTAACCCACAAGTTAAGGAAAAGAAGTTGATGATGAAAGAAGTGATTTTGAATATCAAAAATCAAATACAAATTCAAGGGGCTGCTATTAGAAATATTGAAAATAAATTAGGACATATTGCTACTGCACTTAGGAACAGACCTTTTGGAATTCTTCCAAGTACTGTGAAAGTTAATCCAAAAGATCAAAATAAAGAGCAAATTAAAACTATTCAATTACAAAGTGGAAAAGAAGTTGAAATAAGGATCCAAAGAGAAACTGAAGTTGATGAAGAGAAGGAAGAGATGGAAAATGATCAACATGAAAATGAACAAACATAGGTTCCATTAGAAAAACCATTACCTCCATTTCTTCAAAGATTGAAGCAGAAAATTAAAGATAATCAATTTACAAAATTTTTGGAAATCCCTAAGAAATTAACGATAAATATTCCATTTGTTGAAGCTTTTGAACAAATGCCAAGTTATGTGAAATTTATGAAGGATGTCCTAAATAAGAAAAAAAAGTTTACAGATCATGAGACCGTTGCACTCACTGAAGAATGTAGTGCTATTATTCAGAAGTAGCTTCCTGAAAAATTAAAAGATCCTGGAAGCTTTACTATACCTTATGCAATTGGTGAAAGTTTTATGGAAAAGCTTAATGTGATTTAGGAGCGAGTATCAATCTTATGCCCTTATCAATCTTTAAACATTTAGATTTGAGAGATATTTCCCCTACTACTGTAACTCTTTAGTTAGCTGATTGATAAATAACTTTTCCAAAGGCAGTTATAGAGGATGTATTAGTAAAGTGGATAAATTTATTTTCCCTGTAGACTTTATAGTATTGGATATGGAGGAAGATAAAGAGATTCCTATTATTTCAGGGAGACCATTTCTTGCAACTGGAAGAGCCATAATAGATGTACAAAAAGGAGAATTAATAATGAGAGTTAATGATCAAGAAGTAAAATTTAATATTACAAAAGCTACAAAAAGGTGAATTAATAATGAGAGTTAATGATCAAGAAGTAAAATTTAATATAGCAAAAGCTATGAAATATCGCATAATAGAAAAAGATAATGAATGTTTCAGGATGGAAGTAGTTGATTATCTGAATAATGAATAGTTTAAGAATGAGTATAAAGATAAATTAAAGTAAGGAGAAATTTTTGTGAATGAAGATAAAATAAAATGAGAAGATTTGGATTATATTCAAGGCAAATTTAAAAAGTCAGACCTACTTAAAAATGATAGTAAAAATCTTATTCCTTCAAGTATTAAACCACCTGAACTTGAATTAAAGATATTACCTGCCCAGCTAAAGTATGTATTTTAGGAGAGTCATCTACATTGCCTGTTATTATATCTTCTGAGTAAACTGAAATTCAAGAACAAAAATTGATGAAAATGTTGAATAAGTATAAAAAGGACAGATATTAAAGGAATTAGTCCTTTAATTTGTATGCACAAAATTTTATTAGATGAACAATATGAACCAAAAGCTGATCCTTAGAGAATATTAAACCCAATAATTAAAGAAGTTGTTAAAAAAGATATTTACAAATGGTTAAATGTTGGAATTATATATCCTATTTTAGATAGTGCTTGGGTAAGCCCAATTCACTGTGTTCCGAAGAAAGGAGGAGTGACTACTGAAGAAAACGAGAAAAATGAATTAATACCAATAAGAAAAGTTACTGTTGGCGAATTTGTAATGACTATAGAAATTTAAATATGGCCACCAGGAAAGATCACTTTCCTTTACCCTTTCTAGACAAAATGTTGGATAGATTGGCTAGGAATAAATATTATTGCTTTTTAGATGGATATATCAGTTATCTTCAAATTCTAATTGCTCTAGTGGATCAAGAGAAAACAATAATTTCAAAGCCCATATGGAACATTTACTTTTCGTATAATGCATTTTGGACTATGCAATGCACCTACAACATTTCAAAGATGCATGATGTCAATTTTTAGCAATTTTATAGAACATGGAATGAAAGTATTTATGGATGGTTTTTCTGTATTTGGGACTTCATTTGAGTTATGTCTTAATAATTTAGAAAAAGTTATGGAAGTATGTTAAAAAAGTTAACCTAGTATTAAATTGGGAAAAATGTCAATTTATGGTTGCAGGAGGTATCTTGCTTGGGCATAAAATTTCTAAAAAAGGCATGGAGGTAGATCCCAAAAAAATCCAAGTTATAGAAAAATTACCACCACCTACTAATGTTAAAGGGGTGAGAAGTTTTCTACGACATGCTGATTTTTATAGGCGCTACATAGAATATTTTTCAAAAATAACTAAATTGCTATGCCAACTTTTAAAAAAAGATAAGAAATTTGATTTTGATGGTGCATGCATGAAAGCATTTGAATTATTAAGGAAAAAAGTAGTCACTACACCTATAATAGTACCACCTGACTGGGAAAAACCATTTGAAATAATATGCGATGCTAGTGATTATGCTATTGGGGTTGTATTAGGATAAAGGCATGATAAAGTTTTTAAAGTTAGATATTATGCTAGTAAGACTCTAAATGATGCTCAAATTAATTATACTACTACTAAAAGAGAGTTATTAGCTATTCTTTACGCCTTTGATAAATTTAGACCTTATTTATTAGAACTAAATGCATAGTACATACAGATCATTCTCCTATTAAATACTTAATGCAAAAGAAGGATGTTAAACAAGAGTTAATTAGATGGATACTTCTATTGCAAGAGTTTGATTTTACCATGATTGATATAAAGGGAAATAATAATCAAATAGCTGATCATTTGTCTAGAATAGAAATAGAAATGTTAACTAATTTTGCATATGAAATTTTAGAAAATTTCTTTGATGAACAGTTATATGGTATTGATGAAATGGATGTATCATGGTATGCTGATATAGTGAATTATATTGTAAGTGATATTTTACCACCTAATATAAAAAATCCACAATTAAGGAAATTTATATATGATTCAAAAGACTATTTCTGGGATGACCCATATTTATATAAATAATGTAAAGATCTAATTGTTAGAAGATGTATGTCTTATGAAGAAACTCAATATATAATGGAAAGATGCCATGATTCTGAATTTAGAGGACATTTTGGAATAAATAGAACTACATATAAGATTTTGCAAGTTGGATTTTATTGGCCTACTATTTTTAAAAATGTTAATGAATATATTAAAATGTATGATAAATGTCAACGAGTACGAAATATTTCTAGAAGAAATGAAATGCCTCTAAATTACACATTGGAAGTTGAAATTTTTGATTTGTGGGGATTAGATTTTATGGGATCATTTATGCCTTCATTTGGAAACTTATATATAGTACTTGTTGTTGATTATATGTCCAAATGGATTGAAGCTATTACTCTACCCAGATTGTGATGCTCGGAGTGTTTCTAAATTTTTAATTAAAAATATTTTTACAAGATATGGAATGCCGAGAGTAATTATTACTGATGGAGGATCTAATTTCAGGAATAAGAGAATCAAAAAATTAATTAAGAAATATGATATTATGCATAGATTCTTTACTGCTTATCATCCTCAGACTAGTGGTCTAGCAGAGATATCAAATCGTGAAATCAAATGTATTTTAGAAAAAGCTGTAAATCCTTATAAATTGGATTGGTCTAGTTTATTAGATACTGCATTATGAGCATATAATTGCTTATAAGGCTTTTATAAGAATGTCCCCATATAGATTGATATTTGGAAAAACATGCCACTTGCCAGTAGAATTAGAGCATTCATTTTGGGCTATTAAGGAATTTAATTTTAATTTAAAGGATGCTGGTGAGAAAAGATTATTGTTGGGCTATTAAGGAATTTAATTTTAATCTAAAAGATGCTGGTGAGAAAAGATTATTGCAACTTAATGAACTTGAGGAAATAAGAAATGAAGCATATGATAATGTAAAAATTGATAAAGAAAAAAAATAAAAATATGGCATGATCGGAAGATTATTCAGAAGAAATTTGAGCATGGACAAGAAGTTCTATTATATAATACAAGATTGAGATTGTTCCCAGATGGTTAGGACCATTTAAAGTGATTAAAGTCTATCATTATGGAACTGTTGTTATTAAAGATCCTAACATTGGAAAGTTATTTAAATTTAATGGGCATCGTCTGAAACATTATTCTGAAGGGCACATACCTTAATTTAAAGAAGTTTTAATGTTAATTAAACCCAACTAAACAAATGTGTGTCGGGCTGACGACGTTAAACCAAGCGCTTTGTGGAAGGAAACCCATACATATATGTCTATGTATTATTATTTTGTTTGATAAGTGTCTTATATATTAGTAGATAATAATCCTACACAATTGCATTTATTATAAATTAAGTCAAATATTGGTATTGGAGAAAAAATTGGAATTGAATTGAAGGAAAAAATGAAAGTCGCAAAATTTTGGCCACTGGTGCCGATGACACCAGAATGGACGCCGACGGCGCCCAAGAAAATAGACCTCAACGATGGTTGCGCCAATCGGGTGCGTCAACGACGCAGAGAGCAGTTTGATGGTTCAGACGGCTTGTGACGGACTTTGGCGGGATTTTGCTCCATAATAACTGCCAAGATGTGTTCTTAAAGTCCAAAAAACTTTTTAGGATGCCTAGAAACTTCCTATTTTTTGGATTCCATGCCTTCCAATTCCAGAAATACTTCAAGGTATGGAGTTTTCAATAGAATAAAGTTTATTAGTTTCGGCATGCAGAGATTGTACGATAAAGTTATTACGAAGAAGAGATTGATCAAGGAGTGAGGATTTGTTAATCATGGATTGATCAATCCAAGTGCTCTGATTGACAAGATCATTTTACAAAGGCGATGAGAAGTTCTGTGTTACACTACCGCTGTGGTTGTTGTGCTGTAGTGAAGGAGTTCTATGCAAATCTACATAGAATTACACAAGAAGTTGTCTTCGTATGAGGCAAGGTTGTACCATTTACTCCTGCGAGGATTAATGAATTGTATATGATTGAAAATTTTCCAATCAATCATTATACAAATTTCATTCCTACGTGAGATTTGATGCAAGATGTTCATAATTTTCTGGCAGATGAAAGTGAAATGTGGGAAGTACGAGATGAAGGATAAATTAATTTTCCTGCTTCATCACTTAATCATATTTCGAAGTAGTGGCCTTTCTTTATTTGTGCAAAATTACTCCCTACTATGAAGATTAGTAGAGTCACCAAGGAAAGTGCTATTTTAAACTACTGTATTCAAATGAAAAAACCTATTGATATAGGATCAATCATATTTAAATCTATTATGGGTATCATTATAAATGGGCAATTTATGGAATTCGCATCCTTCAACAATTTTTCTGATTTGCAGTCAATCCCAAGTGCCATATGAAAGTTGGGAAAAAGTTTTACTACCATGGGAGCCCATGAATCCTATTGATGATCAGTATGTTCGTAATGGAAATGAAGCACTAAATGCTATTATGGATCATTCTTCACATGCTACATCTCCCTTAATACAACCAATAGTAGGAAGTTTGCTTGCTTTGAAGAAGAAATTGAAGAAAATTGAAAAGGAACTTCAGAGTATTATGAATGTAGTGGGAGATCTTAAGTACCTTTTTTATCACCTTGATTGAAGAATGAAAGAAAATTTTGATCATACTGGAACTTTTGAAACAGAATTAGTTTGGATGTTTAAACAAAATGCGTGGATCAAATAAAATTCGACAGATCAATTCCCGTACCAATCCTTCTACAACCTATATGCTCATTACCATTCCATGAGAGATATTAGAGGAGGTGAAAGCACTGAAGATGAAGCAGAATGACTGAAGACTTTGGATTCACTTTCTTAAGAATATTTATGTATTTGATGTAATGGTGTGGATTTGATTTGATTTGGTTTGATTTGTTTTTGCTTTAGATTTCTAAACTTTGATTATGTGTATAGTTTTTTGTCAGCGTTTAGTGTTGTGGCTTGATTTCACCGCTGATTTATCATTAGTTTGCTTAATAGGTGTGAATGTGTGATTTGTGAAATGTGTTTGTAAAAAGTGTATTTTCATATATAAAAGTTAGTTTGTTATTGTTTGTGAAAATGATTGTTTGTGAATGTTTATTTTTGAATTATTATTAGATAAAAATTTATGTTTAAAAATACTAAAAAAACTTTGGAGTAAATTAAATAGAAATTGAAAATTTGAAAAATTAATATAGTGAATTTCGAGCCTTTAGTGCCAACGACGCCTTCGACCTGAGAGCAGTAATAACCCCTTTAATTTGCGATTTTCACTGCAAAACCTCCATTTTTACCCCTAAAGTCACCTTCAACCTTCGATTTTCACACATCAGGCTTAATTTTGGGCAGATTTAAGGCGATTTAGAGGCAAAGGAACTTCATATTTCATTTTCTCTAGTTAAGAGCTACACTTTAAAGTAAAAATTTTTTATTTTTACCAAAGATTTTTCTCACATTACCTAGATCCGAAAGTTTTGGGTTTTTTTGAGAGATTTTGAGAAAATGCTTTGGTGAAAAAATTTACTTAGTGGATTTAAGTTTAAAGGGCTTTACATTTTGATTTTCAAAATTTTTTAATTTATTCAAATTTTTATCAAGTTTTTCTAGATTTCCTATAACACTTAGATCGAGAAAAAGAAAAATAGAATATGACCAACAAAAGTTTGTTAGCTTTAAAGCTAGTGCTCGATTTCATAATCTTCAAGAAAATAAGAAAGTGATTTTGTATCGAGGTTTCAAAAATCCGGGAGGAGAAGTTGAACGATTAATTATCACTTGGCAGTGGGAAAACTTCTGTTATTTTATTGCCGATGCGACAGCTCAGATAGTTATGGAATTTTAGGCCAACTTTTCGGAGGCTTCTGATGATTTCATTTTTTTTCAAGGAAAAGGGTGGAGTTTACTCCAAGAAAAATAAATGTGTTTTATGAGTTAGAAGATGTTTATAGATGCTAGTATCATTCATTCTCTGCCACAAATGAGGCCTTAGATGAGGTTATTTTTTTTTTGACTTGTGAGAAAGGGGCTTGGAAAGTAAAGAATGGAGTTAAAGTCAACTTTCCCCTTTCTATGTTAAATGTAGTATCTAAGGCCTGACATTATTTTACTTTAGGGAGGATGATTCCAACAAACCATCATAGTGAAGTGAGCAAGGATAGAGCCATCCCGAACTTCTGCATTCAACAAGTGATGGATATAAATGTAGTCTCTATCACTTATATGAACACTCAATCTATTGCACTGGGAGAGACCACTGGTGGATTGGCATGCCCTGCTCTCATTTATACCCTTTGTAAGCATGCAGGAGTTGATTTCAGACCTGATGAGAAGAGGATTGAGCCTCAGAGAATGATTAGGCCTGCAAACGTTAAGACTTATGAGTCCCATGTTGATTGGAGATCTATAAGTGAGGTCAGAGATTTTCCTTCTACTTCTAGGACCCCTATTTTTAGTGAGCCTACTTCAGGTGACCCCAGTAATAGGGAGTTATTGGATCAGATGATGATTCAACAGGGAGATATTTTGAGGATGGATCATAGAATGTGAAACAAGGAGGCCAGAAATGTTCATACAGATGATCTGATTCGCCACAAGTTTGAATATGATGCTGCTTATGATGATGCTTTAGTGAAATACCTGAGGGGTGATCATACAATTTAGTTCCCTATTCACCCTATTTATACTCCATATTAGCAGCAAAATTTAGATGTTAATGAGGAAGAAGATGATGACTGGTGATCTTTTTGTTTGTTTGTGTTGTACTTTGTGATTGTATTGTTTGTTTTGTGATATTTTTGAGACTCTGTAGTTATGTTCTAATGTGAAACTATAATGTGTAAAACTATTTTCATTTTTAGAATTTAGTTTAGCTCTGTTGTTAGTTTCAACACTTTGTTATATGTATTGTAATTAACTCTATCTCAGCAAATTTTATATATATTATGTGCAATTTAATGTTTTTAGCCTTGTAGTTTTTCATATTAGCACCAGCAGTATTTCAAAATTTATTTGTAAAAATCAGAATCTTCAATAGGTATGAATTATATTTATGTACTTAATGCTTTCTTTCACCCTTTTATTTTTAAAGTTCATCATGTAAATCTTTTTTAAAAAAAAATTAGTTTGGTAGGGGGGGGAATTTTTTTTAAAAAAATAAAAAGAAAGAACTTAATTTTATTTGTCTTCACTTAACTATATTTTCAAAAATTTTAAATTTAACATGACCTTTTATATTGGGGGTTAATATTGGATAGCTATATTTATGTTTCTAGATATATAGTAAATTTAAGTAATATTTCAATAATAAAGGTTAATTCTAGATACTAAGATATTTGGTAAAGGAGAATAAGACTATGTTTTGCTATTTTAAGTAAAGGAATTTGTATTTTTAAGGTATTCAAAATCTTAAAAGATTCCTGTAAAAAAAAAAGAATTAAACTTTATTTAATTTTAAAGTTAATATAAATTTCATAAGTGAAGAAATGTAAAAGTTTCTAACTTTAAGAAGAGGATAGAGAAGTTCAAAATCATTAAAGGCTATTCAGATATAGTAATCCTCACATACATAAAAATTATCCTGAAAAGTAAAGAAGAAAAGAAAAAAGATGTGGGGAGAAGCTTGAGGAGATGCCTAATTTAAAATTGGCTTCACTTGACTCAACTTAAGGAAAAAGACTTAGACACATTTTTTAAACTTTTTATTTGAGTATTATTTTAATGATTAACACAGTTTTATGTTCTTTTTCATATGAATTTTCTAAGTGACTTTAATATGACAAATTGTAAATTTTCTTGAAAGAAATAGAGGATCAGAAATCTTAGACTTAATTATTGAATATCCTAGCACCTTTAGTATTAACTGGAGTTGTTTTGAAATTTTCTTGAGTTATACTATTATGTTTTGAGAACTTAAATATGGAAGTCAAAAAGTTAAATTCTGTACCATATGTCATATTTTTATGTAGTAGAGGAGTTACTTTAGGACAAGTAACATATAAGTTTGGGGGATTTTGATACACAAAAAATATATGCATTTTCTAGACCCATATTTAATACTTATTTTTGGTGATATTGCATCTTAATGGAAGGTATTTTGATGTTTTCTTGTAGGTTATTGATTTTTAGAACTTAAAGCAAAAAGGAAGCAAAAAGAGTGAAATTTTGAGTCAAAATAACATTTTTGAAGAAGTATTCAGCGCCGACCGTGCCAAAGGCAGCACTAACCGTGCAGAACAGCAGAATAGCTGAAATTTTTACTCAGCGCCGATGGCGCTAGACTAGCGCCGACAGAGCCAAAGGCAGTTCAGCCCCTGTTTCTACAAAGTTTGATGTATTTGGATGATTTTGAAGAGTTTTTTTAGGCACCTCTTGGAGAACCAAACTTGGGCTTTATTTGGGGCCGAAATTCATCAGGAAATGGACTCCTTTTCACTCCAAAACGTTACACCACGCTCCATTTTTGCCATTCTTCATAATCCTTCTTCATTCCACCATCATATTGGAGTCCATTAGTGATTTTTATTTTATAGTTTAGAGTTTGTGTGGTGAGATCTAGTGTGAAACTTTCTGTACGAGTGTTGGAGAAGGAGAAAAGTGAGAGATATCTTCTTCCTGCATTTATAAGGAAAGGCTACAAGGAATTTTCTTTGAGAAAGAGTTTCAGATATGTTTTGGTTGTTTATTAGTGTTGTATGAACTTTCTTTTATATATGAAATCTGAGTTTTGTTGTGTGTTTCTCATGAAATCAGAGTAATTCCCTCTATCTTACTCCCTACTCTGAGATATGGTGAAATGAAGAGATAATATGATGTGCCAATTTAAAGTATAAAATAAATTATGATGATTTTTCAATTCTGAACTTAATTTAAATTTTGATCTGGCCAGTTGAATTGTTAAAATATGTTGTAAAACATATGATCTGGGAAATGGAGTATGAGTTATACAAAAGGATCACATTTGATTTCATGCATATGATCCGTGAAATGAAGTATGAGTTCTACAACAGAGTGAGGATCACATTTGATTTCATGAAGGAGAAATTTATTCATGAAATTAAGTATAAATAAATCGGGATATATTCTTTGTTGGGTGTAGAATTGGAGAATCTTTAGGGTGATAGACTAAAATCCCCAATTTATTAATATACTTTGTTGGGTGTAGAATTGGATATTTCTAGGGTGACAGACTAAAAATCCCCAATTCGATATTAGTGTTTAAAAACTAAAGTGAGAGTTAGCCTTCAGGTGAAGGGAAGTGGGAGCTTTGGAGTGGGAGTCGGTATCCTCCCAGCCTAGCCACGGATTTAGGTACTAAACCTAGGATTAACCAATGATTTTCTATGCACTATATCAGGGTAGAGAATTATAATTGCTCCTATTTGGCAGAATACATATTATAAACATTTTTCTCATCTCATTTCACCAGAACCTCATTGTAGTTGGAAGGATACTTCTTCACATAAGAAATCTTCATTACATAAATATAGTTAGTAGATTAGTATTTACTTTTTAAACTTTGCATTTTTGTTTTGCTAATAATTAAGTACTTTAGTTTTAATAACATCTCAACATTCAAACTTAATGACAGTAATTTTGTTTGATTTTCTATAAATTTCCTAGTAAAACTTATCATTGCCAATTTACACCTTCCCTGTGGGATTGATATTTGGGGCTTAAATAGAAAGTCGTTTATTACTTGATAACGATAAGCAAATTTGTGTAGAATCCCATTGTTAATTGCCTATAATTATATATATATTATACAACTTACTTTTCATACAAAGATCAAGTTTTTGGCGCTGTAGTGATGTTAACGTCATAAATCCTTACATATAAATAATCGGGATCAAGTAACATGAAAAAAGTATAGAGAATTTGAGGTGTTAAGCTCATAGATACATGACATGTGAAACTTGACAATAGTGAGGAAAACTTGTGAGACTTTGTGCAGAGTATGAAACTGCACGGGGATGTGAGGAAATTGGTGAAGACTAAGACAGTCGTGCTACGCAAGCAAAGAGTAAGAAACATCGAACTCGAGAGAAACAAACTCAACAAAAATTTTCATTTTTTTTCTTGTTGTATTTATCACTTTTAATTTTAAGAGTATATTTTCAAAACTTAATTTTCATTGGTTGATTTTTTAAAAGGATATTTTATTTAAATTTTGTTATCATCAATTTTTTTATTGTTTTGTTCTTTGTTCACGGTAGTTTAGGACCAACATATGATTCTACAGCTTTTTATCCATTGCACAAAAGTGTAATTTAACAAATATTTTGAAATCTGAAAGAAATTTCATTAACCAGGTTCAATAGGTGTTACAGACTGAATACATGCTAAAAGCATAAAAAAAGACAATCATGCTTAATACATCTGGAACGTCATATGTTGAGTACATATCATATATGTTACTCTAATGCAGTACAAAGGGTAACAAAAACTATTTGTCTATCTTCTGTGGGACGAACTCCTAATCAAGCTGACCTACTAAGCCACGCTCTAGGACAAGGATTTGTCTTCACGTGTACTTAGAGGTACAATCCTCTCATAGCTCGTATAGTTGTAGCTCCTCCAATTCTCAATCCAGTCAGAATACATGCGACATCTTGTTGTCATCCACCCTTCTCAATGTAATGGAAACTCTATGTCATGGCACTCCAGGAATGCAGTGCTTTGCTAGATTGGCTTTGTTTCCCTTCAAAATTAGTGTCGAACCCACCGACAGAGGAACTACAACTGATCCTCTGAACTCACCAGCTCCGACAACGTCGATTTCCTTCCCAAAAAAAATGTCACTTTTACTCATGAACCAGACCCTGCAGAAAGGTTCAAGAAAATCATGATGATCTATATGTGGGGGAATACAGTCTCCCTCTTCATAAATGTTGATGGTACAAATATTTGGAATGCACTCTGCTGGCAACAGCTCCATCTGACCATCCTTTTTATCATCCACTTTATTATGGGAGGAAATGGATCCACGTCGTCGTGTCTTAAGATCCCCAGCTGGCATTGATACGCCTAAAATATATAGTGTTTTTAGACTCATTTTTATAACTATTTTTAGATATTGCACTTTAATGGAAGGTATTTTTGTGTTTTTCTTTCAGGTACATGTAAGAAGGTAAAAAATGCTTAAAGGAGTGAAAAAGGATCAAATTTGGAGCAAATAGGTAAAAAATGTGCAAAAGTGTTTTGGCGCATAAGCGTCAGATCTGACACTTAAGCGCCGGCTAAACAAAGAAGGCCGCGCCGAAGCACCAGAGGCCCCGCGCTTAAGTGCCAGTGGCAGTTATTGGACTAGTAAATTTGGTTTTTGTGAATTTTGAAGAGGTTTTTGAGGCATCTATTGGCTTAATATGTGATTACAACCACCATGGACGAAAATTATTGCGAAAAGTTGCATCTCTTGGGGAAATACATTGAATCAAGACACATTTTGAAGAGACACCAATGCACCTTTTGGAGAGTTATAAAAGAAAGAAGATTGGTACATTGAAAGAGGTTTTAAAAATACTAGGAAAGTTTTGAAAGTTCAAAAATTGAGAAGTTAGTTGGAGAGATTTTCAGGCACCACATATTTATCTTTTATTTTATTCTAGTTTTATATTGAGTGTTGCAAAAGAGAAGAGATTCAAAGGAACTTTAAGAGTTTGGTGGAGGACTTGAGATAAGTTTTTATCTTTTATTTTAGACTAGTTTTGGTTTTAATTGAGACTTGTTATTGGTTTGACAATGATTTCTACTTTTAAACTAAAGTGTGGTTTTGATTTCTCCATGGATTCTGAGTAGTTTTCTTTATCTTTCTTCTTAAAATGATAAGTAATTAAGAGTTAGATGGAAGTTGTGGAGAGTATTGATCTTTAATGTTGGAAGAAGTTGTGATGATTTTAATCTATATACTTCATTTACTTATTGATTTGGCCAATCCAGGTGTTAAAATTTATTGTGAGAAGATGTAAGAACCGGGATGATATTGTCTCAATCAACAATTGGAAAGAATCACATGAGGTTGTATGAATGAGAATGTAGTCCATATGATTGAGTGCAAATAAATAGGGAAATATTCATTGAAGTGTGTAGAATTAGAGGACTTTAAAGTGATAGGTTAAAGCCCCCAACTTAGTTTATTATTTTAGGTTCTGATACGAGAAATTTAAAGTGACAGGTTAAAGCCCCCAACTTGGTTTATTGTTTTAGGTTCTGATACGAGATGCTAGCCCCTAGATGGAGGGAATCGAGGGAACTCTAGAGTGAGAGTTAGTATCTTCCCTGCTTAGCCAATCTTTAGAACTATTCAAACTTTAAATTAGCCAATGTTCTTTATAACATCCCTAGTAAAGGTAAAGAAAATTGCTGCTCCTAATTGGCACAACACAATATGCATACATCGACAACAAAATTTCTATACTTATTACTGATTTATGATAAGGAGAAAGATATTTTCACATTTAGTGTTTTTCTTCAATAAAAACTCAAATCATCGTAAGTTTGTACTATTTTTGTCAAAATATTAAAATTACCAAAAATATTTAAACTTTCTTTACTATGAAAATGTCTTTAGTTTAAATAATTATCTTTTAAAAAAAAAAGTTTTTCAAAAAGTGCATATTGCATATCTTCTCTGTGGGTTCGATATTCAGGTCTTAATCAAAAAATCCTATATTACTTGATAACGATATATATACTTGCGTAGTATCCCAAAATAAATTAAAAGTTAAATTCTTATTTTTCTTCAAGATCAAGTTTTTGATTTTATTGCCAAATAAAGAAATATATGTGAAAAATTAGAATTATTGTTATACTGTTGCATATAAGCAGTTATTGAGGATCAAGTTTTTTAGCGCTGTTGCTGGGGAAGTGAAGTGAAAATTGTAAAGAATCTATTGATTTAAAATAAATTTTCTACTTTTATAAAGTCTTATTTAAACTTGAGTTATTGTATTTTATTTTGTGTGTGTTTAGTTTTATTTTATTTTATGCTAGTGTATGTGTAGTTCAGGTTCTGATGGACTAATGCCCTATGATTCTAAATTAGAGAGAACTGTTAGAAAAATTAGAAAAATGAAAAAAATAAAAATCTTGAAAAATCCAAATAAATTACAGAAATGGCAAATCAAAATGATCAAAATGCTGAAATTTATCAAGGGTTTAGACCTTTAAGAGATTATGCCAACCCTACTTTAGATGAACTTCATTGTAGTATTCAAAAACCTAACGTAGTGGCTAATTCATTTGAGCTTAAATCTGCTATTATCCAAATGGTATCAAATAATCAGTTTGGGAGATCACCAACTAAAGATCCAAATTTAGATCTTGTCAATTTTCTAGAATTGTGCGCTACATTTAACTACGATGGTGTATCAGATGATGCCATATGACTTAGTTTGTTTCCTTTCTCACTGAGGGATAAAGCTAAGATGTGGTTGAATTTGTTAGCACCCGAGTCTATCAGAACTTGGGATGATTTAGCACAAAAATTCCTTGCTAAATATTTTCCACCATAAAAACTATGAAGCTTAGAAATGATATTACATTTTTTAATTAGTTTGAAGGGGAATCAAATAACAAGGCATGGGAAAGATTTAAAGAAATCTTAAGAAATTGTCCACACCAAGCTATACTAGATTGGTTAATAACTCAAACTTTTTATAATGGATTAATTGGATCTCTTAGACCAATTATCGATGACGTTGCTGGTGGTTCATTGATGTCAAAACCATTTCAAGACGCCTATACTTTAATTGAAGAAATGGCTACATTTAATTTTCAATGGCCTTCTGAGAGGGTGAATCCTAAGAAAGTAGCCAACATTCATGACACTGATGCATTTACTATGTTAAAAAATCAATTTGCTACAATTTCAAGGAAGTTAGACCAATTTGGAACGAATTTTTCTCAACCAATTTCCATGATTGAAGAGAATTCATTATGCCAAATGGTAGATTCTCAAGCATCATTAGAAAATTTGAATGCCATAAGTAACAAGCAAAATAACCCATATTCAAATTATTATAACCCACGTTGGAAAAACCATCATGTACATATTGATCATTATCGAACCATCATGTACATTCAGCGTGCATTTTAACTGGAACAACAATTCAGGTGGTAATAATCAGCAATGTGGGAACAACCAAGTAAACCCATTAGGAAACTGGAACAATCAAGGGAATAATAATTATAAATCTACTAATCCTCCAGGTTTCAATAGTAATACACAATTTAAGGAGAAGAATTTGTCTATAGAAGAAGTGGTGTTACAAATGGGAAATCTGTTACAAAGTCAAGGAGCTACAATTAGAAATATTGAGAATCAACTTGGGCAAATAGCAAATTCATTAAGTAATAGATCCCAAGGAAAACTTCCTAGTAATACTGAACCAAATCAAAAAAACTAGAATAAAGAGCAAGTAAAAGCTGTTCAACTTAGAAGCAGAAGAGAGTTGGAAGGTAGAGTCCAAAAGGAAATTGAAGTTGAGAGAGAAAAAATTGAATAATCAAAAGAGGACGCTCCAAAAGATTCTAAAAGACCTATTTCTACACTAAAAATTGATTTAGAAAAACCACCATCTTCATTTCCTTAAGGACTTTGTCGACCTATTTCTCCACTAAAAATTGATTTAGAAAAACCACCACCTCCATTTCCTCAGAGAATTTGTCAACAAGAAGTTGGATAAGCAATTTTTAAAATTTTTGAAAATATTTAAGAAGCTTACAATTAATATTCCATTTGCTGAAGCCTTAGAACAAATGTCATGCTATGTAAGGTTTATGAAGGATATTCTCAATAGAAAATGGAAGTTTAAAGATAAAGTGACAGTTGCACTTAGTGAGAAGTGCAGTGCTATAATTCAGAAAAAGCTTCCTGAAAAGCTTAAAGATTCTGGTAGCTTTACAAATCCATGTGCAATAGGAGACAAATTTTATGGGAAAGCTTTATGTGATTTAGGTGCAAGCACTAACCTTTTGCCATTATCAATATTCAAAAGATTGAGATTAAGAGAAATAACCCATACTACTGTAACTCTATAGCTAGAAGATTGTTTGATAACATACCCTCAAGGAGTTATAGAAGATGACATAGTGAAAGTGGATCAATAATCTTTCCTGTTGATTTCATTGTGCTAGATATGGAGGAAGATAAAGAGATACTTATCATTTTAGAGAGACCTTTCCTAGCCACAAGAAGAGCAATGATAGATGTGTAGAAAGAGGAATTAACAATGAGTGTCAATGATCAAACTGTTACTTTCAATATAAGATTGATAAAATATCCTACAAAGGTAACGATGATGAATGATATAGGATGGATGTTCTAAGTGAATGCCATTTCATAACAACTTATGAAGAAAAATCTGTAGAAAAAGATTCAGAACACGAGAAAGAAGAGGAATTAGATCAATGTAAAGAAGGTTTTAAGGAAGATTCAAACTATGTTCGAGAAAGTTTTTAAATTTTGGACACGATAGACAACGATAAATCATTTTGTCCATCAATTGAAAAACCTCCAAAACTTGAGTTGAAGTTACTTCCTAAAGATTTAAAATATACCTTTTTAGAAGATTCCTCTACTTTATTAGTTATAATTTTCTAGGAATTAACGAAGGAAGAATAAGAAAGCTTGATGAAAAATTTGAAAAATTTTAAGAAAGCCTTTGGATAGACAATTGCTGATATTAAAGTAATCAATTATTAAATTTGTATACATAGAATTCATATTGAAGAGAACTGCAAACCCAGGTCTGATCCTCAAAGGAGATTGCATCCTGTTATGAAAAAAGTTGTTAAGAAAGAAATTTTAAAGTTGTTAAGTGTTGGAATTATCTACCCTATTTCAGATAGTGCATGGGTTAGCCAATTCACTACGTTCCTAAGAAAGGAGGAGTAACTAAAATTGAGAATGAACATAATGAATTAATATCTACTAGACAAGTTAGGAAATATGCATTGATTATAGAAAATTAAATCTTGCCACTAGGAAAGATCATTTTCCATTACCCCTTTCTAGATCAAATGCTGGATAGACTAGCTGGGCAAAAATACTTTTATTTTCTGGATGGATATATTGGTTATCACCAAATACGAAAATCTCCTCAGGATCAAGAGAGAACAACTTTTACAAGTTTTTAATTTGTAACATCTTTTTCCAAATGGGGGAATCCCCCAAACCCACAGATAATTGGGTAGGGTGTTGATGCTTGCAATATTTTCCTTTTAGGAATTCAGCCCAAATTGAGAACTGAAATTTGAATTTGATCCAAAGTTTGCAAAGATTAGTATGCATAATTTGGGGGAAGGAGTTGAAGCCTAACCCACCTTCCATAAAAGGCTTACACATCTTAGCCCATTTAGTCCAATATTTTTGGTTCCTTTGACCAACCCATAGAAATCTATTGAAAATCCCTTCTAACAGTCTTTGAGTAGACTTTTTCAAGATATTCATTTGTAGAAGATAGGATGAAATAGCAGATAAAACACTTTTCAGAAGTGTTATCCTACCTCCATTGGATAAAAATGAATTCTCCCATGCTTGAAGTTTGCTTTGAATCTTTTCTAAAATGTGATCAAACTGAGAGTTTTTTGTTCTTTGTTTGATAAGAAGTACTCCTAAATATTTCACAGGAAGTTGGCTATTGGTAAAGCTAGTGAAATCAGAAACCCAGGTCTTTAACTCACTTTTGCATTGTTTACTTAAGATGGAGATGCACTTTTGCTTATTTAACTTCATACCAGAGACATCCTGAAAAATCTCCAACCTTTGCATGAATAATCTAACAGCAGATTTGGAAGCTTTTGAAAAAATAATGATGTCATCAGCAAAAGCCAAATGATTGATTAAGGTGGAAGATCTATGGCTATAAAGGGAGTGAGGTTTCTTGGCTGCCAACTCATTCAAGATTCTAGATAAGTAGTCAAAAACCAAAATAAAAATGGTAGGGGAGAGGGAGTCACCTTGTTTGATACCTCTAGATGCACTGAAAAACCCTTGAGAAGTTCCATTGATGAAGATATAATGGAAATTATTAGATAGCCATCTGTTGATTAGAGAGATAAAGGAAGAGGACAAACCTCTGGTAATGAGAACTTGTTCAATAAACTTCCAACTGATTGTGTCATATGCCTTTTTGATATCCAATTTTAGAATTAAGTTACCTCCTCTAGTGATTCTGTCCAAGTCCAAAACCAACTCTTGAGCCAAGAGCACATTATCAACAATACTTCTATCCTTGATGAGGGCTGCCTGATTCCTGCAAATAAGCTGATTTAAATGAGGTTGTAATCTATGTACCAGGACTTTGCTTATTATCTTAGATATAACAGAAGTGAGGCTAATGGGTCTGAAATATTCCCATTTATGAGGAGCTTTTTCCTTGGAAACGAAAGTAATAGTAGATGAGGAGAAAATTTTGGGGATATCAGCCCCCCAAAAAAAGCTTTGGACTGTAGCAATGACCTCACCCTTCACAATCAGCCAGACCTTTTTATAAAAATCTATTGTGAACCCATCAGGTCCAGCTACTTTCTGCTGTCAATAGAGTTCAGGGCTTCCCATATTTCCTTTTCATCGGAATATCAATGAGAGATAGGCTTTTGATGAATTACCTTTCTTTATCAAAAAAGGTATATTTAATGGCAGGTTGAGAGGTAGGAGTTTGTTTGAAAATATTTTGAAAATATTGAACAGCATTAGCAGCTATGCCATCAACAGTTGTAATCCAGTTGCCCTCCGGAGAATGAATTTTATGAATTGTATTGCATTTCCTCCTATAGTTGATGCAAGCATGATAATATTTAGAATTTCTATCCCCCTCACAAAACATCATTCTATTGGCCTTCTAAGCATAGAATGTCTCTTGCATGTTGATTGTATCCAGCAGATGTTCATTAGCAGATTGAAGATCCAATTCAGACCCCATGCCAGAGGACATGAGCTGTTCTAACTGTAATACCTTCGGTTCAGCCTCAAGGACTTTATTATTTATTTTCCCAACCACCTCCCAATTCAAATTAGAAAGATTTTTACTGACTTTTTTATGTAAAAGCCAAAGTTTTATAAAATGGATGTGATGATGAACACCAGTCCAAGCCATTGAAACTTGATTGAGAAAATCCCCATGTATGGACCACATATTGAGATATCTGAACTTGGCTTTACTTTTAGAAGTGTTGGAAGATTTCTGAATAAGTAATGGTCTATGATCAGACCCACTCATAGCCAAGTGTTGGACATAAGTATGCAGGAAATCTCTGAACCAAAAATCATTCACCAAAACTCTATCCAGCCTCTCCCAAATCTCACCCCTTCTCCAAGTGAGCTTAGAGACAATAAATCCTAAATCAAAAAGTCCAGCAGACTGAATGTTGTCATTGAAAAAGTTCATTAAATTGATGTCAGGAGATCTCCCACCCTTGTTCTCACTAGGTGAAGAGAGGCAGTTGAAGTCACCCCCAACAATCCAGAAATCCCTTATAGAATAGCTGAAATCTTGTAACTGTTGCCAAAGTTCCTGTCTAGCAGTGGATGTACAACGTACATAAATGAAGGTAGCAAAACCATTATAGTAATTTAAGTTAATCTTCATGTGGATAAATTGATCTCCGTCTTTAAGGATAGTGCATTGAATTTCTTGTCTGCAAAAGAGCCATATTTTACTGTTAGAGTTGACAATAAGCTAAAAACCAGGGAACTTCCTCACAATCCTATTGACATTTTTAGTAATCATAAGTTCAAGTATAACAATGATCTAAGGTTTATACATCCTATTAAGAGCGAAAATTTGATTAAGGGATTTAGGATGTGCTAATCCCCTAACATTCCAACAGATTAGATTCATTAACCTATAGAGGTGGATTTTCCTCTTCTCCTAGTTCTAAAAATACTAGAAGAGAGTGGGAGTGCTTCCTCCAAAGAAGAGGAAGAAGGGAGTAGGTTCTTTAGTTCCAAAAGAATTTTCTTCTTTTTTGTTTTCTGGATTTTCCATCCTTCTTCTATATTTTTGGCTAATTGCAAAAGCAAAAGGTCTTCCACTGGTATCTCAGTAGTTGTTTCCCCTTGATCAACAGGGAGTGTTGGAAGTGTTGGAAGTGTTGTACATTTGATCTGTTCAACTTGAGTAGATTCTGGTATGAGGTGAAGTTGCTCAGTCAAGGGTGTTAGAACATTTTGGTGAGAGCTATCTGGTTCCACAGCCTCTTTTTTCCATATCTTGAGATAATTCAGCCAACTCTAGTAAAGTGTCTTCCTGAGTCCTTGTCCCTGGAAAATCATAATCTTGGGCAACAATTCCAGCAACAGCTGGCAACTCATTATCATGTGGCTCTAAGTTCTCTGAATTAGTTATGGGAAGCTTCCTTCTGAGATTGGGATGAAGTCTAAAGCACTTCTCATCAGTGTTGCCAAACATTTTGCAGTGATGGCAATAATAAGGTCTTTTGTCAGCTATAATTTTCTGCCAATATCCACTATGTTCAGTGCCTAACCAAATCTCCTCCACAGCTGGTAAAGTGAGATTTCTTTCCACCAAAATTCTAGCTACTGAGGGTCTGGATAAGTTGAAGGTGGGGGCATTCAACTTCAAAGGTCTTCCCAAAGCTTTGCCAATGTTGAATAGAACTTTGGGGTTGAAAAAAGTGTAGTTTAAGTCCAGGTAACTTAAACCAAATGGGGACAATGAGAAGTTCTTTACTGGGATCAAAATCAGGAGTCCACTTTAATAATTTCATTGAGATTCCTTCAATCAAAATGGATTGTTTAGAAAAGATTCGAGCATAGTCTTCTTCCCTTATGAGATTGATGAGAATATGCCTTCCATAAAGTAGGCTTACAGGAACATGGGCTAGTAGTTTTCATGCTTAAGGGACTTAGTAGCTTTCATGAAATGTGAACATCAACTACAGGAACAACATGCGCTTGAGATTTTACTCAAAAGTATACATGGGCTAGTAGCTTTCATGCTTAAGGGACTTACCATCAAGTTCTTTGAGAAGCTGCTAAGCAAAGCCAACATCTTACAAGAGGAAGTTAAACACATGGATTCCCAAGAAAAGTCAGATAGGTCCATGAAGACTAGAATATTCGAGAAAAATTCTGGAATAGTGGCAACAATCAATAAAGGAAAGCAAACGATGAAGATAAAATTAGAACATTCTCATCAGAGTTTTCAGCTATCATCACAACTTTCTTTGCAACAAAAACACAACAGTAGGCCAGTTGAGAAAATAGTCACACCACAGAGGACCAAACCAAGCAGAGGGTAGAATGAATCTGAGTCTTTTATAATGAACGAAGAGGATATATTCTTTCAAAGATGAAGTTGTGCCAAAGATGTTCAGAAATTTAATGAAAAAGTCAAAGTTCATATTACCAGAACTGAAGAGGCTGGAAGAAGTTGACAAGAAGGAGTATCCCAATTTCTTCCCCTACCACAAGATGTTGGGACATATGATGGAGGTCTGTTTCATTTTTAAGGATTGGCTTGAGAGGAATTTTAAAGAAGGAAATATAACCATCCCAATGAATATTTTAAAAAACTTGAAAAAGGATCTGTGAATATGATTTCGGATGAGCAAATCACTCTGATAGATCCATATTCAAAAAAGGATGGATGGAGCATAGTTTGGAGCAAATCAGTGCAGGCAGCCGTTCAGAGTCTACAACTTGCTCATCCCAAGAAGGAGATTTCATGAGAAAAATCTCCGCAACCTAAAGAGAAAGAAAAATAAAATGCCTTGAAGACTGATAGCTCGGGGGGTAGGATAGGGACTACCTCTATTAGATTGTTTGTCTAAGATTTGGGGAAGAAAATCCTTGAACCCCTGACCATGTATGATTATCTTTTTGCCCCACTGGGGTACTATGAATATAATGATTATGATTTCGACTACATGTTAACTATTTCTAGTGATAAAGTTAATGACTTTGCTCAATATAACTCTGATCTTGATTCCAAAACTGATCCTTAAATCGTACTTAAGTCCACTGAACTCGTTAACGAGAATGATGGAGATGTTAACAACTCCAGTTACGATAGCGCCAGAAGTGAGGAACCAGTCCTCGAGTGCCACGGTGCACCACTTGCTATCAACTTGGATCTCTCCAATGAAGAAAAAGAAACACAGAAAATTGTGCATAAGGCATCTTAACAAGAAGAAATCACATAAATAAATCCAAGTAGCGGAACAATGTTACCCTCGAGAACAGTTCCTATGGATAAAGGAAAACATATAGTTACTCAGGAAAAGCAACCTGCACCTCCACTAGTGGAAGAACCATAAAACCAAGTAAAGATCAGAGGATTGTATAAAGTGGATTATAACCTGCTAACTCATCTTAGGAGGTTTTCGAAAAAACTAAGCATTTACAAAACTCTAATTCTGTCAAAAGAAATGACAGAATCTTTGGTTACAGTCTTGCTTGACCTAGAGATTTGCTTAGCTCAGTTGGCCAGCACATCCTTGGATGAAGTTTGTTCATGAAAGGAACAACCTGGGATAACATTCACTGATGAAGACTTGTTGCTCTGTACCAGCGACCATAACCGAGCACTCTACATCTCTCTTAATATTGGCAGATTCGTATTGTCCTGAGTTTTGGTGGATCCGAGATCATCATTTAACCTAATGAATCTACGAACATTGACATATTTGGATATTGAGGCTTAAAAGCTTGCAACTGATAAAATGATGTTAATAGGATTTAACCAGAAGGGAGAAAGAACTCTTTGATTGATTACACAGTTAATAAAAGCTGGATAACTAGTAAAAACCACAAACTTTCACATCATCGATGTGAAGACCACTTTCAATGCTTTATACGGACGACAATGGATTCACGAGTAAAATATGGTTCCATCATCATTACACCAATGCATCAAATATTTAAAGAAGGACAATATTATTATATCAAGGGAGATTTACAAAAATTTTCAGTTCATGAAGTGGGAATTCATGAGGACGCCACCTACCACACACCTTCAAATAAAAATGTCTTTTCGCGTGAATCTATGGAAAATGAAGTATAACAATCAGAAGAATCATGAAGAAGAGGCCATTCAACTCCGCTTTAATGATCTACTACCAATTCTTGACAATGAGCTGGTAGAGTTTCTTTTTGCCCATACACACGAGATCGAGGCCGGGGATGTGGACGAGGAAGAATCAACACAATTGTTGAATGGACTAGGCCAACCATCAACATCAACATGGAAGAAAGTTATGATGAAGAAAGCTCCCAGGTTGAAATGATGATGATAAAAAAGAAGAAACCGTAGTATGAAATTTCATTGGAAGATGTGAAGAAAGATGAATATTAGTCGATGTATGATCGGATCAACTACTATGTGCATACCATGACCCTTACTCCAATCTACCCTCAAAAGGTTGAGAATTTAGAAGTCAAGGAAGTCCGTAGCAATAGTTCGAAGCCGATCAAGTTTTACCATGCATCCTCTTCTACTAGTTTTGTAAATCATGTAAATTTAGAAGAGGATTCTAATGAATTAATAGAATTGCCTTTTAGTTACTTTTCTCCTTGTGTAAAAAGATTAATTCAATAAGGATGTGTGCCAAAGAAATTGCCAAAAGATAAGCTACAACTTTTTGAAAAACTATGGAATGTTAAAAGTCAAACTCTTAAATCGAAAGAAGGTCTCGGATTTGGTACTGTAGGACCATTCAATGACTCAGAATTTTGCATGGTTGTTACAAGCAGACCAGAAAAGGATTACCTCAATGTAGAGGATGACTCTGAAGATCAGTTAATAGGTGATGCCCCAATTGAATTTGAAGAAGAAATTAGGTCAACAATGGATGAATTAAAAGAAATCAACCTTGAGACTAAGGAGCAGCCCCGACCTACCTTCATAAGTATTCAACTTAACAAGGAAAAATCCACAGATATGATAAAGTTATTTTCATAATTTATAGATTGCTTTACTTAGAGCTATAACAAAATGCCAGGGATGTCAGCATTAGTTGTTGTTCATAAACTCGGGGTAGACAAAGATATGACCCCAGTAAAACAAGTTCCAAGAAGAATGTGCCTCGAGATAGAGTAACAAGTCATTACCGAGGTAATGAAATTAATATATGATAACATTATAACAGAAGAGAAATACCCCACATGGTTAGCCAATATTGTACCATCTAAGAAGAAAAATAGAGAAATCCGTGTAAGTGTCGACTTCAGGGATTTAAATAAGGCATGTCTAAAAGATGAATTCCTGTTACCAATACCATAATTAATGATGGACATCACATCAACACTTGAAGTTTTCTCCTTTGTCAAATAACATGTGATAGATTGTAGATACTCTACGATTTACTATCCCATGGCAAATGGAATGGCCAAGGCCTTCAACAAAATGCTCGTACAAATCTTAAGGAAAACATTAGACAAAAACAAAATACATTGGAATAATAAATTATTAGAAGCTTTGTGGGCATACCGGACAACGTTACGAACTCTCACTCAATGAACACTCTACACACTTGTGTACAGGTCCGAGGCTGTACTGCCGCTAGAAGTCCAGACATTCCCTCAAAGTCTTTGACACCAACTAAATTACAACAGAAGAAAGTGCAAAACTCAGGCTTGAAGAATTGGAAAGTTTCGAGGGAAAATGACTAGAAGCACAACAACATTTAGAGCTCTACCAAGTAAGGATGGGGCAGACTCATGACAAATTGGTCTACTTGAGGGCATTCAAAGTTGGTGCCTCATTCTCGTTCACAAAATACCTATGCATGCACACCACAACATAAGTGGAAAATTTGAACCAACTTGGGAGGGACCATTTGTCATAGAAAAAATCTATTCAAGAGGATCTTACCAGCTGGTAGATTTTCGAGGCAAAAGACCTATGGTGCCGGTTAATGGCAGCTATTTGAAGACATATTACCCTTCATGACAATACTTGAAAATATGTCTTTTAAAATTTTGATTGTTCTGCGGTTATTTATTTGGCCAAGCATCTGTGACTGGGTCTAAAATTTTGTAATAAAGTTAACCTCAATAAAATGAAAATTTCAAACTTGTTCATTTAAATTCTCTTCTTCTGTTTCTAATTTCAAAATTTTATTAATATAAAATAAATTAAATAGATAAAATTTGCATCTTTATAAATTAAAAATTATTTTTATTTAATAAATGCTTCATCTTTTTGTTCTTGTTCATGCTAAATTTCAAGGCACTGATGTTTTTCTGTCTGTTGCAGGAAAATATTGGGACAAAAGTTGATTTTAGCCTTTAGAGATGGCTTAAATCTTGCACTAAATAAAGAAAGGGCAGCTCAAGGTGGTATCGTAGACTTTAACTTGGACTTCGGTCAGGTTAGCATCAACTATGAGGGTCCTCTGATGGACATAATTAGTCGCCAATAGAAAGAATGATTAGCATCACTGCTGAAGATTGGTACCAAAGAAGACTTCTCGCTGAAGAGGAAGAAAGTGATAACACAACAAAATCCAATGGAAGAGACTAGTTGTTTTTCATCCATGATAACTGAACCAACGAGGAATTTAATCAGTGCTGATGAAGAAAGAATGCCAGATGCGCCACTAAGAAGAACTCAACACCGTAAGCTAATTGCCACAAGCACAGAGCCTTTTTAAGTGAGGAAAAGAGACGTATGAAAGAGGCTAAAAGTACACTCACCCTGATTCTTAAGGTAAAAATTTATGATCCTTGCATGAGAGAGACTTCTACTAGTCTTCCTATTACAGAGGATAAGTTAGAGTTTGTATATAGTAGGCACTACTAGCAATTCCAGATGCACTTTACAGGGGTTGCTCAGGGTGCAATGTTGAGATTCCAGCACAAGCAATGACAAGAGGAGCATTTGTGGAATGCTCGAGATGTAATGTTCTTCATTTAGATCACTATAGTTCCATTGAGGAGCTTACAGCCGCTGATATAGGATGCAAGAAGGAAGCATACCCAGATACTGAGTCATATATTCTATTATCGATAGAGCCGAGTCAAACATCATATCCTATAGATGTTAAGATGAGGTAGGCAACCCGATGATCTCAAAAGATTCTTACGACATAATTAGAAAGGATGAACATAATTAAAAAGCAAGAATTTGAATTCTATGAAAAAATCCACGGAAAGTTCATCAATATTTTGGAAGACTTAGAATTATATACAAGGGTATTCTCTGAAAATTATGAAAGAGGAAATCTTGACTATGTATTTTACCTAAAAGATAGAGCTCGAGCTAGTCTATTAATGAAGAAAACTTACTCAGAGCCACGGAAATGGATCCTCGGGAAAGGCAGAATAACCATCCATTGTGGTTGCTACTATAATTTTTTTAAAGATAGGAAAGGGAGCCCCACAGGTATCCTTATATAAGACGAGGTGGATCCTCTACCTTCTGAGATAATAAGAATGGTCAAAAGGATGGTCAGATAGAGTATACTACCAGTGGACTGCATTCCAAATAGTTGCATAATTAATATTTATGAAAAAGGAGATTGTATCCCTCCACACATAGACCACAAAGATTTCGTAAGACCCTTCTGCATGGTGTCATTCGTGAGCTAAAGTGACATCCTATTCAGAAAAGAGATCAATGTTGTTGGCCCTAGGGAGTTCAGAGGATCCCTCGAGATTTCACTATGGTTTAGTGCTAATTCTAAAGTGAAACAGAGCTGACCTAGCGAAGCACTGCATTTTGGGAGGATGAGATCACATATTTTTTGTGACATTCATAATAATGGATGAAGATAAAGTACCATATAGGTTCCATCTCGATCCAGAGTTGGAGGAGCTATGCCCTACGTGCTATAAGATGGTTGTACCTTGATGCACCAAAAAAATATGCACTTTTAAACCAATATTTTATACTCATTTTGGTGATATTGTGCTTTAAAGGAAGGTAATTTTCATGTTTTATTGTAAGTTGATCATTTTTAGCATTTGGAGCAAAAAAAGATGCAAAAAGGATGGAATTTGGAGTCAAATGGAATCTCAGAGAGAAATACTCAGCGTCAACGGTGCCAGCATGAAGGAAGGAGTCCATAATAGTAGGGGCACCAATGGCGCCAGACTAAGCGCCGACGGCATCATTTTACAAAGAGTTGCAAATTAATTTCGGGTTGTTGACGTCAACGGTGCCAATCTCGGAGCTGAGCAAATTTCTAGAAGATTCAATCAATTTTGACACTTTTTGAAGAGTTACTTGACACATCTCTCAAAAAACTGACATTTTTCTCTATCTAGAACAAAAATTAATAAAAAAACCAAGGCCCTTAGTGTCTCATATTTTCCAATAGTGTTCCAACATGTGTTTGTGTAGTGTGTTGAGCCTTGAGTCAGTTTTTTGAGTTTAATGGTGAGTCTAAGTGTGATTCTCCTCTAAGAGTTGTTGGAGAGGGAGAGAAGTGAGTGATTTCTTCTTCCTTACGTCTTCGAAGAGAGAATCGAGAGTCTTGTAAACAATGAAAGAGACTCAAGAGGAGCTTCAAGGGACTTGCTTTGCGGAAGAGTTACAGATAAGTGGTGTTTCTTTATTATTTTTGTATAAACTTTCTTTTATTTATAAAATTTGTGCTTTGTTGTATCTTCCTCATGAGTTCTGAGGAGTCTTCTTTGTCTTTCTCCCTACTTTGAGATATGGTGAAATGAAGAGATAATTTAGATGTGCCATTTCAAAATATAAAAATAAATTGCTATGATTTTTTCACTCCATTCTTAATTTACTTTTCGATCTGGCCAATTGAAATGTTAAAATCTATTTTGAAACATACGATCCAGGAAAGGAGTATGAGCTCTACAACAAAGTGAGAATCACATTTGTTTCCATAAAGGAGTGTTTCGTTCATGGCATTGGGAGCAAATAAACAAGGAATTAAACATTACTGGGTGAAGAATTGGAGATTTTAGGGTGACAGACTAAAATCCGCAATTTGGTCTTAGTCTTTAAGAACTAAAGCGAGAGTTAGCCTTAAGGGGAAGGGAAGTGGGAGCTCTAGAGTGAGAGCCAGTATCCTCCCAACCTAACCACGGATTTAGGGACTAAACGTAAGATTAGCCAACGATTCACTATAACACTTGACCGAGAGTAGAAAATTAAAATTACTCGTATTTGGCACAATACAAATTCAAACCATTTACCTCTCACATTTAACCAAAAAACACATTGTAGTGGGAAAGATGCTTTCTCATATTTGATAACTTCATCATAAAAATATAAAGATAGTTTAGTAGTAATTGCTTAGCTTTGCTATATAGTTTTTCTAGTAGTTGGTAATTTTTTCTACTAGCACTCTAGAAATTTGAAATTAGTGTAGTAGATTTTCTTTATCTCTGTGAATTTCCTGATTTTAGTTTTTCATACTAGCTTACACCTTCCTCGTGGGACCGATATTTGGGGCTTAATCATAAAATTTTGTATTACTTGGTAACGATACGCTTGCTTGCATACATCCCAACATTAATTGCCTCAAATTTTTATTCATTAATAACGAATAAGGTTTTGACACCGTTGTAAAGCGGAGTCAACTTTATTAATTTCACACATATAATTTCTGGATAAAGTTTTTGGCACCGTTTTCGGGAAAGGTAACGATAAACTAAATCAATTTGGTAAATTAGGTAAATTGGGAAATTTGGCGATAAAGTAAATTATATATATACATATATATATATAATGTTAAAAAAAAAATAAAAAAAAACTAAAAAAATCATAAATCTTCAAAAAAGGAGTATTATTAAGAATTTTTACTATTTCTTATTATATTTATTTATGTGCAGTAATGGATCTGAAGGTTCAGTACCTTAGCTTTCAGAGTTAGAACATACTATTAGAAAAATTTGAAAATAATAAAAAGAAATTTATAAATTGAACAAAATGATGAATAACTTAGATGATCAAATAAATAAAAATGAAAATCGATAAAGACCTTTAAAAGATTATGCTAATCCTATAGTACATGAATTCATTTGAGCTTAAACCTAATATTATCTAAATTGTACTAAAGAATCAGTTTGGAGGAACACCTAGTGAAGATCTTAATTTACATCTTGCTAGTTTTCTAGAAATATGTGCTACTTTTAAATATGATGGAGTGTCTAATGATGTTGTAAAGCTTAGACTTTTTCCTTTTTTATTGAGGGACAAAGGTAAAACTTGGTTAAATTCGTTAGCACCTGGAACTATCAGAACTTGGGGAGAACTATCACTAAAATTTTTGGCTAAATATTTTCCACCCTCGAAAACTACCAAGCATTGAAACAATATTACATCTTTTTGTCAATTTGAAGGGGAATTGATATATGAAGCTTGGTAATGTTTTAAAGAACTCTTTAAGAGGTGTCCACACTATGCTTTACCAGATTGGTTAATAATTCAAACTTTTTACAATTGATTAGTAGGATCACTTAGATCTATTATAGATGCTGCTGCAGCTGGATCATTAATGTCAAAATCTTTTAATGAAGCATATTCTTTAATAGAGGAGATCGATAGGAATAATTTTTAATGGCCTCTAAATGTGTAAATTTAAAGAGAGTAGCTAGTATTAATGATTTTGATGCAATGCCTATTTTGGCATATGAAATTGCTCTTATATCAAAGAAGATTGATCAACTTGGAGTGAACTATTTTCAAAAACCTCCAGTGTTAGAGGAAAATTTATTAAGATAGATAATTGATACTAAATTACCTTACGAAAGTCTGAAAACTATAAATAATAGAACTAATAATCTATATTCTAACTATTATAATCCTAGATGGAAAAATCACCCTAATCTTAGTTGGAATAATTATAACAGTTTGGTGAACCCCTCAGGAAATTCAAATAACCAAGGAAATCCTAACTATAGACCTTATTATCCATCTAAATTTAGTAGTAACTCACAAGTTACGGAGAAGTTGTCTATCGAAGAAGTGGTGTTAAATATGGAAAATAAAATACAAAGTCAAGGAGCTACAATTAGAAAATTTAAAAATTACTTAGGGCATATTGCTACTGCACTTAGTAACGGACCTTCAAAAATTCTTCCTAGCAATGTTGAAGTTAATCCAAAAGATCAGAGTAAGGAGCAAATTAAAGCTATTCAATTACGAAGTGAAATAGAATTGGAGACAAGGATCCAAAGAGAAACTGAAGTTGAGAAGGAGAAGGTAGAAATTGAAAAAAACAATGATGATATATATTATGATATAGATTCTTCAAATAAACCAATAAAAATTTCTTTAGAAAAACCTCCACCTTTGTTTCCTCAATGATAGAAGCAACAAAATAAAGATAAATTTCTTACAAAATTTTTGTAAATTTTTAAAAGCTAATGATAAATATTCCTTTTGTTGATGTTTTGAAACAAATACCAAATTAAGTGAAATTTATAAAGGATATACTAAACAAGGAGTGGAATTTTGTAGTTTATGAGACTTTTGTACTCAGTGAAGAGTGTAGCACAATTATTCAGAAAAAGCTTCTTGATAAGTTTAAAAAGTCTTGGTAGTTTTACTATACCTTGTGCTACTGGTGAGAATTTTTTTGGAAAAGCGTTATGTAATCTAGAAGCTAGTACTAATCTTATGCCTCTATCAATTTTTAAAAAGTTAGATTTAGGCAAGGTTTCCCCTACAACTGTAACTCTTCCATTAGCTGATCGATCATAACTTATCATAAAGGAGTTATAGAAGATGTATTAGTGAAAGTGGATAAATTTATTTTTTTCGTGGACTTTATTTTTCTAGAAATGGAGGAAGATAAAGAGATTCCTATTATTTTGGGGATACCATTCCATGCAGCAGAGAGAGATTTGATAGATGTCCAAAAAGGATAATTAACAATGAGAGTAAATGATCAAGAAGTAACATTTAATATAGCAGACACTATGAGATATTCTGCGATAGAAAAAGATAATGATTGTTTTAGAATAGAAGTTACTGATTATTTAACTAGTGAACGATTTAAGGGAATGTTTGAGGAAAAATTAAGAAAGGAAGAGAACTTTGAGTATGATAATGAGAATGAAGTAAAAAAATGAGAATTTAGATTATGTTTAGAAAAAAGTTTGAGAATTTGGACCTTAAAGAAAATGATAATAAAAATATTACTCCTTTAAGTATTAAATCACCTGAACTTGAACTGAAAGTATTACGTGTCCATTTAAAATTTGTGTTTTTAGAAGATTCATCTACATTACCTGTTATTATTTCTTCTGGTTTAACTAAATTTCAAGAGCAAAAATTAGTGGAAACTTTGAAAAGATATAAGAAGGCCTTGGATGGACTTTAGTAGATATTAAAATATGTGTTTTTAGGAGATTCATCTACTATACCTGTTATTATATCTTCAGATTTAACTAAATTTCAAGAACAAAAATTAGTGGAAACTTAGAAAAGATATAAGAAGGCCTTTGATGGACTTTAGCAGATATTAAAGGAATTAGTCCTTCAATTTGTATGCATAAAATTTTATTGGATGAACAATATGATCCTACAGTTAATCCTCAAAGGAGATTAAACCTGATAATGAACGAAGTTATTAAAAAAGAAACCTTAAAATGGTTAGATGTTAGAATTATATATCTTATTTCAGACAATGTTTAGGTAAGTCCCATTCACTGTGTTCTAAAGAAAAGAGTGGCAATTGAAGTAAATGGGAAAAATGAATTATTACCAATAAGACAAGTTACTGGTTGGCAAATTTGTATAGATTATTGAAATTTAAATGCAACCACCAGGAAAGATAACCTTACTTTACCATTTCTAGAGCAAAGGTTGGATAGATTGGCTGGGCACAAATATTACAGCTTTCTGGATGGATATACCGGATATCATCAAATTCAGAATGCTCCTGAGGATAAAGAAAATATAACGTTTACAAGCCCTTATGAAACAATTGATTTTTGTAGAATGCCTTTTAGACTATGTAACACACTTGCAACATTTCAAAGTTATATGATTTCAATTTTTTGTAATTTATTTGAATGTGGAATGGAAGTATTTATGGATGATTTTCTAGTATTCAAAACTTTCTTTGAATTATGTTTTAAACAATTTAGAAAAAATTCTGGATCTATGTGAAAAAATAAATTTAGTATTAAATTTAGAAAAAAAATGTCAATTTATGGTTGCAAGAGGAATTGTACTTGGGCATAAAATTTCTGAAAAATGGCATGGAAGTAAATCCAGCAAAAATTTATGTTAATGTGAAATTACCACTTCCTAATGCAGTTAGAGGGGTAAGACATTTTCTAGGACATGCTATTTTCTACTAGCGTTATACAAAAAATTTTTCAAAAAATCTAAGCCATTATGTCAACTTTTAGAAAAGGATACAAAATTTAATTTTAATCAGGAATGCATAAAAACATTGGAATTATTAAGAAGAAAAATTGACCATTGCTTCTATAATAATTCCACCTGATTGGGAGAAATCATTTGAAATAAAGTGTGGTGCTAGTGATTATGTCATTGGAGTTGTTTTAGGGCGAATGTATGACATGGTTTTTAAAGTAATATATTGTGCTAATAAAACTCTAAATGATGCTCAAATTAATTAAACCACTATTGAAAGAGAGTTATTAGATATTTTCTATGTCTTTGATAAGTTTTGACCTTACTTAATTGGAGCTAACTGTATAGTGCATACAATCCATTCTGCTATCAAATATTTGATGCAAAAGAAGGATGCTAAACCGAGTTATATAGATGTATACTTATGCTGCAAGAGTTTAATTTTGTGGTAGTAGATAGAAAAGAAACTGATAATCAAATAGCTGATCAATTGTTTAGACTAGAATAAGAAATATTAACAGATTTTTCAAATGAAGTTCTAGAAACTTTCCTTGATGAACAATTGTATAGCATTGATGGAAAGACTATACCGTGGTATGCTGATATAGTAAATTATATTGTAAGTGATATTTGACCACCTGATATAAAGAATCAACAATAAAAGAAATTTATTCATGATGCAAAATTCTTTTTTGGGATGACCCATATTTATATAAACAGTGTAATGATGTGATCATTAGAATATTTGTGCCTTACGAAGAAATTGAGCAAATAATTCAACGGTGCAAGATTCTGATTTTGGAGGATATTTTGGAACTAGTAGAACTACACATAAGATTTTGTAAGCTAGATTTTATTAGCCTACTCCTTTTAGAGATGTTAATGAATATATTAAAACATGTGATCGGTGTCAGCGAGTAGAAAATATTTCTAGAGGAAATGAAATGCATCTGAGTTACATATTGGAAGTTGAAATTTTTTATGTGTGAGGATTAGATTTCATGGAACCCTTTATGCCTTCATTTGGAAATATATATATATTGTTTGCTATTGATTATGCATGCAAATGAATCGAAGTTATTACCGTACCTAAATGTGATGCTCGAAGTGTTTCAAAATTTTTAAAGAAAAACATTTTTTGCTAGATATGAAATGCCAAAAGTGATTATTACTGATGGAGGATCCCATTTTGAGAATAAAAGGATCGAGAAATTGATTAGAAAATATAATATCATGCATATATTCTTAACTGCTTATCATCCCCAAACTAGGAATCTAGCCGAAATATTAAATCGTAAAATAAAGAAAATTTTAGAAAAAACTATAAATCCTAATAAATTCAATTGGTTTGCTAGATTAGATACTGCATTGTGGGCATACAAAATTGCCTATAAGACTCCTATTGAAATGTCCCCATATAAGCTTATTTTTTGAAAAACATGTCACTTACCAGTAGAGTTGGAACATAAAGCATTTTGGGATATTAAGGAATTCAATTTTTAATTTAAAAGATGCTGGTGAGAAAAAAATATTACAAATCAATGAGCTTGAAGAGATTAGAAATGAAGCAAATGATATTGCAAAGTTCTTTGTTGACCTCATTTTTGGTTGAGGTCTAGAAATTTCTTTAGTAGCCTAGGTCTAGCCTTAGGATTTTTCTATAGACTAGTCTTAGAAAACTAGAAAGGGTACCCTCATCATTAGAAACTCAAAAACTCTTCTCTTTACTCAACTTGAAGTTCCACATATTGGTCCTAACCTCTAATATTTAGTAGGTAAGATCATTGTGGGGGAAGCTCAAGAAGAGTTCCTATAGGGCTATTTAGCCTTAGGATTAACCCTAGGTGTTGACTTGGAACTAGGGTACATTATATCTTCACAATACATTGGTTTATGACTAATTTAGAATGGATATTTATCCAATTCTACTTGAAATGCCTAACTTGGGTCATTTACCCTTAGGCACCTCCAATTTGCCTGACTGCCCTTGGGACCAAAATTTGGCCAAAATTCTTAAATTTTGGCCAAAATACCCAAAATTGATCAAAACTTATTCCAAACACTTTGAATACATCCAAATTTGCCAAAACTGACAAAAATTTCCAAAAATGGCCAAATTACCAAAATGCCCCTCCATGGCCCAAAAATCTAAAAATTCCAAAAATTCCCAAAAAATCTCAATAAATCCAAAATACTCCCAATTTCATTTTGTCCAACTACACCATGGTACAATTTGGTCAATTTGACCATCTTTGATAAAATCCCCAAATTAGCCCCAATATTGGCTAACACCCCAAATCTCAACAATTGAATGCCTTAGATCTCAAATTGGCATCAAATTTTTGTTGAAAATCCTTTATAATGTTATTTGTGACTAAATACAACAATCAATTTGAGCTTAGCTCAAAGCTAGCTTAAGTTTGACCCAAATTTGACCCTTAAGGGCTTAATTTAGGTCTAAACCCAAACCTATCAAAATCCATACAAATTGATCACCNCCTAAATTTCAACAATTGAATGCCTTAGACCTCAAATTGGCATCCAATTTTTGTTAAAAATCCTTTATAAGGTCATTTTTGATCAAACACAACAATCAATTTGAGCTTAGAGCCCAAAGCTAGCCCAAGTTTGACCCAAGTTTAGCTCTACATGCTTAATTTAGGTCTAAATTGAATCCATCAAAATCCATTCAAATTAACCATCAAATCAACTTCAAAATAACTTTCATTCTTCATGGAAGTTGATCAAAATCCATTCAAATTAACCATCAAATCAATTTCAAAACAACTTTCATCCTTCATGAAAGAGCTCAAGTTAGACTCAAATTTGACCCTTAAGGGTTTAATTTAAGTCTAAACCCAAATCCGGCTAGCTCAAGGTTGACCCAAATTTGACCCTTAAGGGCTTAATTTAGGTCTAAACCCAAACCCAAAAGTTAGACCCAAATTTAACCCTTAAGGGTTTAATTTAAGTCTAAACCCAAATCCATCAAATACTCATACAAATTGACCATCAAATCAACTTCAAAACAACTTTCATACTTCATGAAAGTTGTTCATC
>JXCR01144250.1:438962-460140 GCA_002079205.1 Phalaenopsis hybrid cultivar | reverse complement strand
AAAGTTGTTCATCATGATTTTTTACATCAAACACAACAATCAATTTGGACTTAGCCCATGGCTAGCCCAAGTTTGACCCAAACTTAGCCCAACATGCTTAAAATGGGTCCAAAACCAAAAATCCATCAAATTGATTAACCAATTGACCTCAAAATGACTTTCACCCTTCATGAAAGTTGTTACTCATGGTCTCTTACACCAAATTCCATATTTTATTGGGCCAATTGGCATGCCTAACCTAGTTCAAACACAATATTTGGCCATATGCACCTTCTTGGACTTAAGGTCAAATCCACCTTAGACTCACCTTGACTCACCTTAGACTCTAGGGTTGAGTTTAACGCCAGCCATTAACCCATGGTTAGGCTTGATATTTATCCCATGGGTAAAATTTTAAGAAAAATTTTTAAAGAGATGAGGAGGGGGTTAAATCAATGTACTTGCTATACCACATGTCCATACCCTATGGTGTCATTTTTATTGATCATCATAAGCTTTAACCATGGTCCAAGCTTTGGTTAGCCACTTTAACCCAAGCTAAAGCCCAAAACCGTGAGCCCCTACATGGTTAAAACCCAAACTCATGCCAAGAGGCCACCTCAGCCCAAATTGAGCTGAGAACTCCTCTTCTTGACACCTAAGCAGAGGGGCTAAGCTCTCAATTGGCCAGCCAAGCTCCCCATTGGCCAATTTCTATAAAATCTACCCCTCAAGGTCATGGAGGGGTGTGGTAAGAAATTTTCACTAAAGCCTTTCAAACTCCTCTAAGAGCTTCTTTAAGAGCCCCTCAGTACATTTCAATCCATTTCCCTCTCTCAAATCCACCATAGCAATTCAATTTTGAGCTTTAATTCCTGCCTGAAATCATGACAAATCCCAATCTCAACCTAAATAGCACAAAACTTCCAATAGATTGACTCTACACCTTCACAAGAGTGAAAGAAGCCAAAGCCCCATAGNACCATATGGATGTGTTCGTCTCTTCAAGACAAACATTTTACAAAAATAATCACTAAAATCCATTGAGAAATGGGGGATATATTAAGCTTTTAAAATGGATGGTTCTCGGTCAAGGCTATCGGGGACGATGAACGGATTCCGTCCATCCGCACGTTTATTGAATGGACGATGGAGATCAAGCCGGATGATCATCCGGGGCGATACAGCGCGACGCGTGGCAGCTGACTCAGAAGGCAGCGTCGAATAGGAGCGCGCCGCGTGGCTTTTCGATGAATCTGAGGATCCAGTCAGCCCGCTGTTTGAATAAATAAATAGGATATTTAAAAAACTCAGAAAATAGCTCTTAAACTTCAAAAATCCATATCTTTGTGTAGGAAATTCATAAAAATAAAATAAAAATACCCACTTGCTCAGTGACAGAGGAGAACCATGCGAAATTATTTTCACATTAATTTGATGCATAAATTATTTTTTAAAAATGAATTAGGGTTAGGGGTTTTTCAATTCTCCATTCATGCTGAGATATCACCTTGACCCAAAATTTTTATATGTTGTAGCCTCTATCTAGATGCACAATTTGAGCATTTTTCCAAAAACATATGAGATCTCTAGCTAGAGATCTTAATTTTCTAAATTCTTAAGCATTTTATGTTCAAATAATTATAGAAAATTACATATATCTTAGCAAATTCTACAAATATTCATATGAGTTCTCTCTGGCAAGAATAGTCTTAGGAAATAATTTTATAATTTTTAAAAATCAAAACATCATTATTTTAAGTAAACCCTAATTTGCTTAAAATATTTAATATGGAGAATATAGAGATCAAAATCATTTGATTTTTANAGTCCTATAGCTAGACCTAGGCTATTAAAGAAGTTTCTAGACCTCAACCAAAAGTGAGGTCAACAGACACTTCAAAAATAACTGACGAGCAATCTTGAGTTGAGATCATTTCCTTGTACATCTCCATTTCATTGAAAGTAGCATCACTACTTTTGATGAACTGTTGATTATGATAAACCTAAAATTTGCACCCAAATTCATTTTAGTCATACCTAATGAAAGTGCACTTAATAGATTTTGAGTCAAGTTTACTCATGGACCCTGAACTGTCTTACCATGCCTGCGTGCAACCTTATACTTCTGACATGTTCTGTAATGGTTATGTTCATGCACTCATCTAGTTCATTATGCTGTAGAGTTTTTGGAATAATAAATTCATGTTGGTCTCCTTTGAAGCAATGTAATTCCAGAACCTCTAATCACAGTTCTCAGTACCATTATCTGATTCGAGACATTTCAACCTCAAACCTTTCTAAAGTTTTTTCATGATCTTCCCTTTCTTCAACACTCCAAATACTTCATATTTTTTCTTTAAAAAGTAAACCCATATTTTTTGGCTCAATCGTTAATAAATGTGACAAAGAAGTGGGAACCTCAAATGAACTGAAATGGAGTACGACCTCAAACTTCAATATGTAGTAACTCCAATTTCCTTGACTTCACTATTAACCCACATTTGGAGAAAGAAACTTTCTTCTGCTCACCATATACACAATATTCATGAAAATCAACATCTACAGATTTCGAGCCCTGAAGTTTATTCTTTGAAAGTATAGATTTCATACATTTGTCACTCATATAGCCTAGCCTATGGTTCCAGAGACCTGCATCCACCTTGGCTCCAACCACATCAATGAAATCTGTCATTTCATTTATCATGTAAAAGTATCTTCAATGTTGTTCCGAGCCATCACCATTTTCTCTCATGATCAACTTCCACAGTTCATTTGTGAAAATTGTCACGTATCTTCACTTTGTTAGCTGGCTCACAAAGATCATATTTCTCTTTGGACTTGGAATATATGTGACTTCACTAAGCTTCCAGACTATTCCATTTGACAACTTGATATTCACATCATCCTTTTCGATGTTATTTATCTCTTAAATAAACATTCCTTAGATCAAACTGAGTGTAATTTTTAAACATCACTTTGTTGAGGTTTGCAGGAAAAGATGTGCCTGAATCTAATATCCAAAATTCAACAATAACTATGGATAACACCAGAGAGTGAAATTGGATTATGCTAGTTGAGATGTTAGTAGAGAGATTCTATTATTGTTCTTCACCACCAGCCTTCCTTGGAGTTTTATAGTTTCTCTTAGTATATTTTCTTTCAGCAATTTTTGCATTCTCCTAAACCATTTTCTCTACCTAACCTGGACTTTCCTCTTCTTGACTTGAATATGTCTATGCACGTATTTCTGTCCAAATTTATTCCCCTATTATCAATATTCAACACAAAATCTGAAGATTCACTATTTATTGTCTTTCTACAAACTTTCTTATTCAACACCAACCCCACAATGTCATTGTAGTTCAATTTCATATTTCAAGAAGAGTTACTCACCACTGTAACCAAACCATCCCATATGTCGCACAATGAAGATAAATTAGCTGTGTTCTGACCTCGTCATCAAATATGGTCCTCACAGAACACAACTAGCTAGTTACAATTTTGAAAATGTTCAAGTGTTCAACCACTGAACTGCCTTTTGCCTTCTGCCTTTCTCTCATACATCTTGCTAGTGCTGACATGAGATTCACTGTGTTTTTCACATTCACTACATTAAATGCAACCTACGAGGAAAGTGACAAACAAATCAAGCATAGGGTCGTTCAATCCAACCTTCTCATTCCTCCATAGTCATTGATTCATGCTTCTTGTTGATTCCTTATAGTGGTAAATACAATTTTTTCTTGATGATTTGTCGGTTATTGGTCCCGCTCGAATCAAACACCCCACTCTAATATTACTTGTTGGGATAAAATATGTATTGAGGACTTCGATAGACTCACAATTAAAACCACATTGTGGAAAGTAGGAACTCCAATTTGAGAAAACCGAAATAAAGAAAAAAAAAATCAAATGTAAGCACAACAAAATATTCAAAGAAAATCGCGCTAGGATTTACATGGAAAAACCTGAGAACATCACACAACACCAAAAAATTCACTATGAATGGGAGAAACATACAAATATACATAATCAAACCCGTTTTCTATTATCACTGGATCATACATAATTTTCTCTTCAAACCTTTCACTTGATATCACAAGAGAAAGCTCTCATATCGAAATCACTCTCCCGACAATTCACCTTCTACGAAGAACTCCTCTTGAGAAACACCGGACGCAAGAAAGATGCGACGGTCTGTATCGAGGGATTTAAATCTCATAACGGAGAAACTGCTTCAACGAAACCATGTTAACACCCGACATAATTATTTCGCTCGTCCGGCTGGGAGTCGAAGGAACCAAATCTGCCGCAACCCAGCCGCGACATAGCTATGCCCGGTTGCGGCAGTATTATGCTGCCCAGCATAGCTACCCCAATTTTGGTATGGGTATGCCGCACATTTANATCACAAGAGAAAGCTCTTATATCGAAATCACTCTCCCGACAGTTCACTTTCTACGTAGAACTCCTCTTGAGAAACACCGCATGCGAGAAATATGCGAACCACCGAGGGATGTAAATCTCATAATGGAGAAACTGCTTCAGCGAAACCATGTTTACACCCAACATAATTATTTCGCTCGTTCGGTTGGGAGTCGAAGGAACCAAATCAGCTGCGACATAGCTATGCCCGGTTGCGGCATTATTATGCTGCCCAGCATAGCTACCCCAATTTTGGTATGGGTATGCCGCACATTTGTGCTACTTGACTCTCCTGGGTGCTCATTTAAGGCTCGACTTAACAATTCTTTCATAAATGAACTTGAATGTTAAACTGCACATGAATGACTCCATGCGACAAAACCAGGATGCTTAGGCTTGGTAATACTTCTTTTTCAATGGTTATCAGAACAGAAGAAATCAACGGTCAGTATGCCCTACTTTTATGCATCTTAATATTTTAGCAATTTATTCAAAATTTTAATTTAGAATTAAAAATGATCAGCTAAAATTTTTTATAAAATTTATGAGTTCCTCTCATGTAGAAAAAATATTACATCAGGACTTCTAACGTAGAGCTACGTTCGGAGTTCACTGATATGCATACACGTAGAGGTGATAAAAAAAATCATTTTAGCGCAGGAGAATATTCCTCCCGTTTTATTCCACATTATTCAGGTGTTATTGTGTTATGAGAATATTCTCGGTATTATAATAACACAATACCACATTAATACCATCACAATAACACTTGAATAATGCGGACTAACACAAGAGAAATATTCTCCTATGTTATCAGGTCAGATCACAAGAAAGCACGTGCGTTTCTTTGAAGTCACGTGTCCGTGTATCAGTGGACTCCGAACATAACTTCTTGTTCTGATGTTAGGAGTCCTGATGTAATATTTTCTCCTCTCATGTATTCACATATAAAGCCACTTTGGAAAGTCGCCGTGTCTATTGATAACTTTTCACGTGTTGTCATGACATCATGTGGCATCACATAGGAAGAGTATTTTTGCTTTTTTTAAATAGTCATACTTTAATATTTAATTTTTATAAATTTTTATTTTTAATTAGTTTTTTATTTTTATTTTTTGTAAATCAAATTTTAATAAAAAATATTAATATTATATTATTTATATATGAGAAAAAAAATTAATCTTTGAGTCATGCATAAATAAAATTGTTATTTATTATTTTTAGTTACTTATAACCGTACTTAACATAAATTTTTTTAATCTCACTTGACTTATTAATTAAAATAATATATTAAAATTGAAGAAAATGAACCGAAAATAACAAATAAAATTCACAGATTTTTTTAAAAAATTAAAGAATATAATTAAGATAATACATTAAATTAGCTATATTAATTTTAAAATTAAAAATTGTGTGTATAATAATAAATAAATGAAAAGGATTAATCTCACAAATAAAATAAGGTAATAATAATATATTTGATTTTAAAAAAGTAAAAAAAATCATTTTAATTAAAAAATAGAATTTCAAATAATCAAATATTAAGTTTTTAATTTTAAAATTTTAAAGTAATACATATAACTCTGGGTATATTTTCTTTATTTTATTAGGATTTGATATTTGAATTGTTTGAGAATCATCATAATTTCTTAAATACTTGCTAGAAAATTGACCGAAGAATTTTTGGTAAAAAAAAGAGAGAAATCTTTTCTTTTGGAGATGTAGCTTAATGGTTAGTCTCTTTAGTTATTCCGTAGTGGGAGAAACTAGTTAATATTTTTTCTTTGTGCTTCATCTTAACACTTCATAGATATCAGCCCTCCACCCACTATTCCACACATCTATAACACTCTTATCTATACTAAAATAATCTTCAACGAGTTAGAAGCTACATAAACATAGCTCTCTCCTAAACCTAATCATAGAAGATCACCTTCCCGACCCTCTTAAAATCAAATCACTACCCCAATCACCTCGAGATAAAATTTTCACACCTTATTACAACCATGCAATACCATTGTTCCCCTTGAAAACATCTCTTTCCTCATCATCCGAATTTTTACTCTAAGCTTGGGGTATTCACATTTGGTCTCCGAAGTGCAGTAACCCATTTTCACTTTAGGCCACCATCAAATACAAAGCTCTAAACTCTTTTCATGTGTTCACATCACATTTAGATATACTCCTACAACAAACTATAGGTTTATTTTACCATATCATTCTATGGCTTAATTAAGAGCCCATAGGATTTCTCTCTTTGAGGGATATATAGTTGAAACAAATATGTGTCACTATGCCCACAACATCCAAAGCATCTTCCCATTTATTTTGCACATCCCTAGAAACATCCCTCACCATTTTAATGTTTTATTAAACCAATCATACAAGAATACACCAATTTGGTTTTAGAGCATAAGAAGAAAAAGAACCTTCCAATCAAGTGCAATAACAAAAAAAGATGAATGCATAAACAAAGGTAATTTCATCTAGCGAAAATGCAATTCAAAAATGGATATGTATGGTAATTCTTTTCTACAACATAATCATCATTTACATGTTTATGCACATCATCCTTTGAGATAGATTATCTCATCAAAAATAATATACCATTAGGTCAACATATAGAAAAAAAAAGTTTTTAACAAGATGGAAGGAAAAACCATTGAGTAAGGATATATGAATTTAAGAGATATTTTGGATGGAATGCCTTTATATCTTATGGAGCACATTTTTTTAATTTTAACTCCTTAAAGAAAATTTCTTCGAGGTCTATAAAAATAATTTAACACATGAAGCAATGAATTGACCTACAACTAGATCACAAAAGAGAAAAAAAACAAGCTTCAAAGATAAGCACAAATTAGTTTTACTCCTTTTAAGCTTATATTTTCACCTTTAAGAAGCTATCATTTTAATTTTAATTTTTGTTGAATTTATGGACTTTGAAATTTGAAATTCAAAAAACAAATGGAATTTTTAAAATTAAAAATGTGAAAATTTAAATTCAAACTTCAAAATATGATGGGGTTGTCGTTCATTTTCAGACTGGGGGTATTTTTACTTTATTTGAAACTCTCCCATCAAGAGTCAAAGGCCCCAGTAATTTGATTCAAACATAATTTAACACATCTGTTATGAAATTTTGATTTGTCAATACCATAGAGTTCAACTTCATAGATTTATATGAGAAAGTTGGGGTAATCCCACACACTTATATGTTAACAGACCCCAAAAAAATTTCATTATTGAAAGAAACATCAACTCCTCTCTTCAAATGTATCTCATGGATTGTATTTTAAATAAAGAGGGCATATTCCATTCTAGAATAAACTTGTATTGATCAAGGCATTCTTGTTAATTGGACTCCATCTCCATTCCTATAAAATTAAACTCTGTATGAACTTTAACATAATAACTCTATTGATTATTTATTTTTTCATGTCATTGATTGCCTTGTGTTTACTCTGACATTGCCAACACAATGAACTGAATTTCATCTACATGCTCACCCCTATGTTTTTTGGTTTATCTCTCAAACATAAAAAGATGCAAGCTATATATGTTATAATTTTACTATAGTACCATGCTATAGAAACATGTGTTATAGCAACACTTCTTATAGTGGGGCCTGCTCAATCTCCAATTTTAACAATAACTTAAGGTACACATATCAAATGCTTATAATGTTTGATTAATTTCTATATATTTTTTGGATTGTAATTCAAGTGCTTCACTGATTGCTGACCCCTTCTTATTTTTCTAGCTTTTTATTTAATTTTTAATGCCACTTGGAGATGTATATGTATACCTTCCCTCTTGTTTAAGGAAACATAGCTAAAACTCTTAAGCATTTTTTTATTGTTTTATTTTCTACTTTATATCAAAGTAGGGATAATAACTTTCTTTTAACGTTAGTTCTCTTTCTATAAAATTAGGATCTTCACACCCAACAATGTAGGCCTTGTAATTTTCCTTATATTCACTATATTTGAGTTTTTTTTTCTTACATCCTTTCAAAAGATTTATCCATGATTAATGGAAAAAATGCAATTATGGGAGAACTCATAAGCCTTCAAGCATCTTATTGCTTGAAAGAAACAAAATTACCTTAAATGATTTCATATCGTGAAGACGTATTTGAAAGTAAATGGGAAAATTCAACATTTTATAAATCTATCTCGAAAACCTAAAGACAAAATTTCCACACTTCGAGAAGAAGCTCATTTAGGATCAAAGGTTACTAGTTGGAGTTTGAGTATTGCCAAAATCTAAAGCTGTAATTGTCGTAAGGATATAATGATCCTCAAATAATTTGTGGAATAAGAGAATATTTGAGTTATTGGCGAGAATCAATACTGAATTTGATTAAATTTGAATCCAAATCTTAAACGAAGAAAATCTCCCTTCTCCGAATAAAGTATTTTTCTCTCATATGAGCCAAAGAAGGAAAAATGACCTATGATCAATAATTTGACACTTGAGATATCAACCATAACTTTTGAATTCCAAGATAAGGAATTCCATCTCACAAACTATTCTTCAAAAGAAAGACAAAAATTTTCTTTCAAAGTAATCTATGGTGCAATCATTCAAAAAAGAAAAGGCACACTAAAGAAAATATTGAAAGCTTCATGGTTAAACTGGAAATAAAGATGATTATAAAAAATAACATGTCTACTTAATGTAGTTAGAGGACTCACATTAGAAGACATTAAAAAAACTAAAACTTTTTTCAACTCCCTAAAAAATTCACCTGGTTCTTACTCTCTTACTTAAGAAGTATAACTTTTATGATTTTAGTGCTTCAAACAGTTCTCTTTCATGAATCTTAGATTCAAAAACTATTTATTAAATGACAAACTTTGTAGATATATCTTAATTTTATAAACTCTGACCAAGTAATAGGATAATAAAAGTTATGGATGAAGTTTTTACAACTATTGTCGGAAAAGGGGTCAACTCAATTTGAATGTTTTACTTATTACAATAAATCTTTTATTTATTCTTAAATTTAACAATGACCATAATTTTGAAGTTATCTTCTTTTATAATTATGTTTTAAAGATCTCACTATGACAAAAAAATTAAGCAAGCCAGAGAAAATGATGGGCTATATCTCATTATCGGTCGTCATACGGTTGAGTGCAGTTTAATTTAGCGTAATATGTTATTTATAAATTATGTATTTTAATTTTAAAAAAATTGTGGTCAAACTGATCCCATTGATTCCTATAGTTTGGATAATCGAGCTAATCACGAGTAATGTACCACCCTGAAAGATAATGCACTACTTGATAATAAGCTCAATTAAATAAACTATAGAAATAAATGACTTTCGTTTGATCTGCAAGTTTGAATGATAACCGACAGATTCCCCTATTCAATGTGAGAGTCAAATAGGGTTTATTTTAAGTATGATTTATTTTAGTTTTCCTATAAGGGCAATCCCCTATAGTTAATTACATCTTAAACAAAATGATTACTTAAAAAAACTCTCGATAAAAATTAAGAATCTTTTATTTTCATGAGTTCAAACTGAAGAGTTTTCAACAAACATAATTGTGAAATTTTCAATAGGGATTGGTTCAAAAGTGAAAGATTTTGTTTTAAGAATTAAAGGAAGAAAAATAGGGGAGATTAAATGTCCATAATAGGTTCTTGGTATTCCCCCAAACTAACCTAATGTTTGGCTCAATTTAGGATGATATTAATTTAAGTTAACTTTGCCAGTTTTATTAATTAGGGCTTAGAATTATGTAACGATGATTTACACAAAAAAGCCTAGAAAGATAGGAGATTTTATGTCTAGTGACTACCTCAGAATCCTAAAACAAGTTAGGACATGCTATATATCGGGACTATGCAGAAGCCTAATAAAAAAAAGAGGTTTTATGTCCGAACAAAGAAAAATATGTTGAGATTTTCATACCTATTTTACACTGTTTTTGATGATTTTATACTTTAAAAAAATGTATTTTTGATATTTTGTTGTAGGAATGATAAATTATGGTTATTGAAGCAANATTTTCACCTAAATAATTCTAAAAAATCAAATAAAAATTAGAAAAATACAAAATAAATTTTTCTGGGCTCTCTGACCTCAGAGACATTTTCCAAAAATATAAAGCATAATTTTCAACATATAAAATATTTTATTTTTATTAAAGTCCCCAAAACTTCAATTAATTTTAATAAATCACAGAAAATATAAAAAATTATGAAATTTTGGCCAAATGACTTTCTGGTCTAGCGCTAGCTCATATAAAAAATTCAAGTGATTAGGAGTTGTCTTGATCATCTTTTGAAATTTTCTTTGAAAATGTATATCATAAAAATTTCAAATGATTAGGAATTGTCTTGATCATCTTTTGAAATATTCTTTGAAACATAATTATGCATGAAAATAATTATATGAATTAAATTAAATTGTGAAAATTCACATTTTCTCCTCTGATGCCGTTCAAGTGATTACGAGTTGTCCTGATCATCTTTTGAAATTTTCTTTAAAGATGCATATTTATGCATATAAATAATTATATGAATTAAATTAAATTGTGAAAATTCATATTTTCTCCTCTGATGTCTTAATTTAGTTAGTAGGGTTACATAAAAAATTCAAAGTCATTTGGCTTAAATTTGACAAATTATGAAAGTTTGAAATATGAATTAAATTAAATTGTGAAAATTCACATTTTCTACTTTGATGTCTTAATTGACCTATCATAATTAAATTGTGAAAATTCATATTTTCTCCTCTGATGTCTTAATTGACCTATCAGTAGGGTGTTATAAAAATTTCAAAGTCATTTGACTTAAATTTGATAAATTATGAAAGTTTGGACCCTTAAGCGCAAAATTGTAATTTTGAATATTTTGGCCTTAATGAATATTTAGGCTTAATAAAAATGGAAAATGGGTAATTTCTGATATTAATTAACTCATTTGATGATTTGCAATAAAAAAATGGACTTAATTGGTAGAAATTCACTTCACTTTGCCACATTACAAAATGACTGTTTGAAATTAAGGGTATAATTTTGGGAAATTAATGGTTTCACACCCTTATTTTATAATCAAAACAATATCAAAATAATCTTGATAATGATCACTTAAAGTTTTAAATCTTTTCAAAATTAATACACACAANTTTGAATATTCTAAGTGACTTAATATTGCAACATATAGTAATTCTTGAAATGAATAGAAGACTAGAACTCTTTAACTTGATGACTAGATAATCTTGTAGCTACAGAGTTAATTTAATTACCTAAATTTTTTCTGAAAATCTCACTATGGTATATATCTAAATCAAACTTATAGTATTTCTGAATTGAAATTTTACTATAGTAGATCCTAACTTTTATATAGTACTAAAATTCTTTGAGGACAAGTAATAGTTAAGTTTAGGGGATTTTGACCAAAGGAAAATATGTTGAGATTTTAAAACCTATTTTACATTGTTTTTGATGATATTGCACTTTAAAGAAAGGTATTTTTGATCTTTTGTTGCAGGAATGATGAATTAGGGTCATTGGAGCAAAATAATGCAAAAAGGAGCGAATTTGGAGCAAAAATGACCAAAATGTGAAGATTTGAACTAGGGCGCCGACGGCGAGCCCAACGGCGCCGACGACAGACTTTTCCCGAGACTCTAGATTTAATTCACTTAGAAGGCCCGCCGATGACGCCCTCGAGGCCGCCGACGGCGATATCAGCGGTTATGTCCAACAATGCATTGGATGAGGACGAATTTTGGAAGGGTGCTTAGGCAACTTTTGGAAAAACTCATCCACAACTTTAAAAGAAGATTTTGGCCGAAAATAGAAGAGGAGTTCGAGGAGTTGGAAGGTTAGAACAGCGTCCAAGAGTTCCCGTAGTGTGTAGAGAGTCTAATTTGTGAGGAATTCTTCAAGAGATTGTAAGAGTTAAAGTGAGAGATTTCTTCCTCCTTGCCACTTCAAAGAGGAATTCTGTGTGTTGTAAAGAAAGTAAGAGATTCAGAGGAACTTCGAGGAGTTTTCTTAGGGAGAAATTAGAGATAAGTGTTATTTACTTGTTGTAGTTTGTATGAATTTGCTTTTATATATGAATTTCGAGTTTTGTTGTGACTTCATGAGTTCTGAGTAGTTTTCTTTGTCTTTCTCCTTATCTTGAGATTTGTGAAATGGTGATTTTAATTAGTTGAACCATGAAAATGTTAAGGAAATTGTGATGATCTTTTCACTTTGATCTTAATTTACTTTCAATCTGGCCAATTAATTTGTTAAAATATGTTGAGTTTTACAACTAAAGTGACGATTACATCCAAGATTCAAGGAGGTCAAAGCCCTTGGAAGTTTGGTGTAAATAAATAGGGAAATAAAATTATAGGGCGTAGAAATGGAGATTTTAGAGTGACAGACTAAAATCCCCAATTTAATCCTATCGTTTCGGTGCTGAAATGTAGATGTTAGCCCTCAAGAGAGGGGAATGTGGGAGCTCCGAAGTGAGAGTCGGTATTCTCCCAACTTAGCCAGAGATTCAGTAAACAAGTGTAGGATTGGTCAATGTTCTTTATGCCTGGACCAAAGGGTAAAGAATAGGTATGCTCCTATTTGGCACAATATGTTCTTTATGCCTGGACCAAAGGGTAAAGAATAGGTATGCTCCTATTTGACATAATATAATTTGAACTAATTCACTTATGCCTGGACCAAAGGGTAAAGAATAGGTATGCTCCTATTTGACACAATACAATTTGAACATTATTCATTCACTATAATTTCTTGACAAGGAGAAGGATGTTTTCTTATATATTGAATATCACTTTTGAAACTTTATTATTATCATTAGTTATTTAATAGTTATTAAAATTACATATTCATTTCAATTACCTATTAGTGATGGATAAGCAAATTGAACTTCGTTGTTGTGATTAAAGTATTGATTTTCTAAAATCTTAGTTCGTAGTTCTAAACTTGCTCCCTGTGGGACCAATATCTAGGACTCCATTAGAGACCTATATTACTTGAACGATATGTATACTTGCATTGATAAGTGTGACTTTACAATTATTGAATATTTATTTCGTCCATATTTATCGAATCTATAACTGTTATTAAGGATTTGGTAAAGTTGCTGAGGAAGTAAATCTTTTAGCAGCAATATTAAATACTTATACTTTTAAGCATATATAAAGTCGCGGTCAGATAGCCCTGATGCCATGAGCGTGCTTCGCACAGCACAACAGACCAAAGGTTATAATGTTAACTACTTTAGCTCAAAACTATTTTGGCAATCCTTCATGTAGTTTTATGCCCCTAGCACGCTCCATGATTATTCTGTCATGAGCTCGGCTACACCATTCTGCTGTGGTGTCCTTGGGATAGTAAACTCATGCCTGACCTCTCATTTGCACAAAAATTCCTGAACTTCAAATCATGGTATTCACCTTCATTATCTGATCTAAAACACTTCAGTTTCAAGCTTGTCTCATTTTCTACCAGTCTTCCATTTCTTAAATATTTCAAATACATCATATTTCTACTTTAAAAAATAAACCCATACATTCTACGTGTGATCATCAATAAACGTGATAAAATAGTGAGAACCTCTAACGGACTGAACTGTAAATTAAACCCCATACGTCAATATGCATTAACTCTAGTTTCTTTGACTTCACCACTAACCTGTTCTTCGAGAAAGAAATTTCTTTTGCTTTTTATATATGCAATCTTCACAAAAATCCAGATCAACTAATTTCAAACCCTGAAGTTTATTATTTGAAAGTAGGGACTTCATATCTTTCTTACTCATATGACCAAGTCTGCAGTACCACAGACCTGCACCAACGAAATCAAGTCTACAATGCCTTCAATGTTGCCCCGAGTCATCACCAATGCCCCCCGGGTTACCTTCCATGAATCACCTGTGAAATTTGTCACAAATCCTGACTTTTCTAATTGGTTCAGAGAGATAAGGTTTCTCTTCAAACTAGAAATATATCTGACTTCATTAAGTTTTCAGACTGCTCCATTCGACAACTGATACAACATCACTCTTTCCTACTATACTGCAAGCCTTGTTATCTCCCAAATAAACCTTCCCTAGATCACTCTGAGTGTAGTTTTTAAATAACTTTTTATTGGGGCAAGCATGAAAAGATACACCTGAATCCACTATCCAGGGTTCAATGCTGATTAGGGATAACACCAGGGAGTCATTTTAGATTTTACCAGTGGAAACATTAGTAGAGAAATTACTATCCTGTCCTCCTCCACCAACTTTCCTTGGAGCTTTGCAATCATTCTTGAAATGCTCCTTCTTATCGCGGTTCTAGCATTCTCCTTCGTTTGAGTTGGGCTTTCTTTTTTGGGACTTGGATCTTCCTCTGCCTATATTCCTAACTAGATTCATTTTCTTGTTATCGGCATTTAACGCAGAACCTGAAGATTTACCATTCACCGATTTTTTGCGAACTTCCTTATTCAGCATCAGACCAATGATGACATCAAATTTCAACTTTGAAGTCCCCGAAGAATTACTCACCGCCGTTACCAAACCATTCCAGTTGTTTGACAATGAAGATAGTATCATCAGTGCTCTGATCTCATCTTCAAACTTGTTCCCCACATAACACAACTGGCTCGTCACATTATTGAAATTGTTAAGTTGCTCTGCTGTTGAACTGTCTTCCACCATCTTCATGTTGAATAATTTCTTCATCAAAAAAATTTTATTAGAAACATAAGGTTGTTCGTACATCTTGGCCAGTGTCGCCATGAGATCCACCGTAGTCTTCTCATTCACAATTTTGAATGCAACAAATGAGGAAAGTGATAACCTGATCAAACCTAGTGTCGTTCGATTCAACACTTCCCATTCCTCCATAAGCATAACTTTATGCTTCCTTGTGATTCATTGTAGTGGCAAATACAATTTTTTTTGATACAGTAAATCCTCCACCTGCATCTTCCAAAAAACAAAGTTCGTTCCATTGAACTTCTCCACCTTGAACCTTGCTTCTTCGGCTATTGCACCCACTCTAATCGAACCCCGCTCTGCTACGAGTTTGTTGGGATAAACTAATCCGAATGAATCTCCTTCTAGTTTTACCACGAAATAGGATCCCAAGATTCGAGAAAACCACAACGATAAAATTAAGCCCAAAAGCGAAATAAAAAATAACTAGAAAAGGACATAAAAATTTACACGGAAAAACTTGAGAACGAGAAAAAATCATGGAGTCACATCACTAGTAATTTTCACTATGAAATTTAGAATGTTTTACAAAGAACTCACACCAGTTTCCTCCGCACACACAAGGAAACTTACAGAACTCACGCTCCACAATTTTCCTTCTCCGATACGACACGAACAACACACGTCAAGATCCTAAAAATCCTCCGTTCCAACTCTTCTCTCTTTCATAAGGAACTTGTTGAAGAACACCTGAGGAAGTCTTAAAAGGTACGTCACTCGAAATGACTTAAAACTAAAAATTTTGATATCAACTGCTCCGAGGGCAAAAGCGCCCTTCTCTCGGGAAGAAGAATCGCACCCAACATAATTGGGCACTTGGGCGCCCAAAAAAAACATGGGCGCAAAGGCGTCCCCTTCAGAAGCAGTGCCCACATGGTGCTTTGGCTTGACAAGACTGACAATAGTTCCAATAGGGAAAGATACATGATTGTGACAGGGTTCTATCATCTTCTCTCCAGCTTTAACCCCCTATGAAAACTTAATTTGTTGTCTTTGTTAAAGCATTGAATCTTAGAGTCAAGTTCATAGCAAATGAGTACGGAATATGGAACATTCCGAGCTTATTTTTTGTAAGTACTCATAAATTTAGTGATTTGCCAGCCCAACCAAACTCATATAACTTAGCTGGCATGATTATTTAGCCATGAAAGCAGCTTCTGAGCTCAAAAGCTCTGTTAGCTTGCTGTATTATTATAAGTTCCAAACAAGCAGTGGGGTATTCCAGCTCATATCCTTGCATTAAAGCATAAATGACAACTAAACAACACCTGATTCCATCTACCTAGAATAAAACAGACATTAGAAATTAATTAACTAATAGTTGTCCATAAATTAATAAAAAAAAGCAAACTTTTTTTTCAGAAAATTAAAAAACAATAATAAAAAAAATCTTTATAATAAACTTGATAACACTAATTCATCTTCGTTAGTGATTATCATTATTCGGAGTAGAAGGAAAGATAGAATTCACACACGAGCAACTTCCATTTACAACAGACCAGAATCAACCGACAGAAGAGAAAGGTAGACCAAAAGCAAATGCAGAAGCATGAGAGAGTGATCCAAAAAGAGAGTCAGAGAGCACAGCAGCAGCTTTCCTGTATTTATTTCTGATCCTGCAATCTTTCTTTTCTGTCAAGAAGCCCTATAAGATAAGAGACATATTTATTTAGCTGTGAACAAACGAATTTAGAAATATGAATGTAGACAGAAAGAGCTGCATTAAGGTATTTATTTTTTACTTAAAATTGATGCAAAGATAAGAAATTTTAAAACCAGTAACCAGGGGCAGCTGACCAACAGCTGAAAGACAGATTACAGACTCCATGCGGCTTTGTCTTTTATTGTTTTTATTTTTTTTTTTTAATTTTTTTTATATCATTTTAAATCGGGAGATTAACATAAATATACCACTTTCAACATTTTAATTTAACGAATTTAATGATTTTCAGTTAATAGTCTGGGTACTCAACTCTATTCTCCAAGATTGGAGCCATGGCCTCCAAATACACGAAATTATTTACTCACTATGTATCAACTACGCAATAATTTACCCAACCAAATGGAGTGCACGGTGAGTGTACACGTATGTACTCCAAGAAGATTGGATTGAACAAGAACACTGGTGCTGTTACTATAAAAAACTATTCAGCAATTAGTATTTCTGAAAAAAAAATGAAATTATTGAATTAAAACAGAGTTAATTGATCGCTCACGATCAGAAATCTAAGAAAGCATGCAGAACTCAAAAAAGTAATTCCCTAACAATGATGAAAGATGGTGAAGTACAGAGAGGCGAAGAGGTTTCTGAGATCTCTTAAAACGAAGCTGAAAAACATTTAACTCCACTTTGAAAATACATATAAAGAGGAATATAAATCAAATATGAATATTACAGGGATAAAAAAATATCGATCTTGTATACCAGAACTCATAAGAATTATAGGCATTTCATAGTATAATAACAGTAGCATCACCATCATCATCGCAGGNTAATAGTTGTCCATAAATTAATAAAAAAAGCAAACTTTCTTTTCAGAAAATTAAAAAACAATAATAAAAAAATATCTTTATAATAAACTTGATAACACTAATTCATCTTCGTTAGTGATTATCATTATTCGGAGTAGAAGGAAAGATAGAATTCACACACGAGCAACTTCCATTTACAACAGACCAGAATCAACTGAGAAGAGAAAGGTAGACCAAAAGCAAATGCAGAAGCATGAGAGAGTGATCCAAAAAGAGAGAGAGAGCTCAGCAGCAGCTTTCCTGTATTTATTTCTGATCCTGCNTAATAGTTGTCCATAAATTAATAAAAAAAGCAAACTTTCTTTTCAGAAAATTAAAAAACAATAATAAAAAAAAATCTTTATAATAAACTTGATAACACTAATTCATCTTCGTTAGTGATTATCATTATTCGGAGTAGAAGGAAAGATAGAATTCACACACGAGCAACTTCCATTTACAACAGACCAGAATCAACTGAGAAGAGAAAGGTAGACCAAAAGCAAATGCAGAAGCACGAGAGAGTGATCCAAAAAGAGAGTCAGAGAGCTCAGCAGCAGCTTTCCTGTATTTATTTCTGATCCTGCAATCTTTCTTTTCTATCAAGAAGCCCTATAAGATAAGAGACATATTTATTTAGCTGTGAACAAACGAATTTAGAAATATGAATGTAGATAGAAAGAGATGCATTAAGGTATTTATTTTTTACATAAAATTGATGCAAAGATAAGAAATTTTAAAACCAGTAACCAGGGGCAGCTGACCAACAGCTGATAGACAGATTACAGACTCCATGCGGCTTTGTCTTTTATTGTTTTTATTTTTATTTTTTAATTTTTTTTATATCATTTTAAAGTCGGGAAATTAACATAAATATACCACTTTCAATATTTTAATTTAACGAATTTAATGATTTTCAATTAATAGTCTGGTTACTCAACTCTCTTCTCCAAGATGGGAGCCATGGCCTCCAAATCCACGAAACTATTTACTCACTATTTATCAACTACGCAATAATTTACCCAACCAAATGGAGTGCACGGTGAGTGTACACGTATGTACTCCAAAAAGATTGGACAGGTGCTGTTACTATAAAAATCTTTTCAGCAATTAGTATTTCTGAGAAAAAAAAAATGAAATTATTGAATTAAAACAGAGTTAATTGATCGCTCACGATCAGAAATCTAAGAATGCATGCAGAACTCAAAAAAGCAATTCCCTAACAATGATGAAAGATGGTGAAGTACAGAGAAGCGAAGAGGTTTCTGAGATCTCTTAAAACGAAGCGGAAAAACATTTAACTCCACTTTGANTCAAAAAAGCAATTCCCTAACAATGATGAAAGATGGTGAAGTACAGAGAAGCGAAGAGGTTTCTGAGATCTCATAAAACGAAGCCGACAAACATTCAACTCCACTTTGAAACACATATAAAGAGGAATATAAATCAAATATGAATATTACAGGGATAAAAAAATATCGATCTTGTATACCAGAACTCATAAGAATTAAAGGCATTTCATGGTATAATAACAGTAGCATCACCATCATCATCGCAGACGAAAAAGAATGTGCGCGGTAAATGCACAATTACATGGGAAACAGAAACAGACAATCAAGCAAGGCGTGAGAGCTAATTCCAAAATCTCAACTTTTTATCTTCCTCACCCTCAGTTACTGGTCGGTCTCCCGCCGTGATTCTCTCTGGCAAGCATTCCGGCGGAACCTCAAACAAAGACATCGAAAGTCGCTTATGCNCTAATTCCAAAATCTCAACTTTTTATCTTCCTCACCCTCAGTTACTGGTCGGTCTCCCGCCGTGATTCTCTCCGGCAAGCATTCCGGCGGAACCTCAAACAAAGACATCGAAAGTCGCTTATGAGCAAGTCCGATATCAAAGAGAATGACGCCTGAGAAGGGATCGGTGACAACGATCCCCCGCACGGGAAGCCATAAGAAGAGCTCCTCTTGCTTCAGCCCCACCACGCCGCGTAGAGCGCCGTAGCTAAGATTGCCACGCACCACGCTGTCGAAGAACGCCGGGCTGTCATACTTAGTGTAACAGGGTTGGTCGAGTCGCACCTCTAGAAGGCCTGTGGTGGGATCGAGAAAGAACGAGTTGATATTCTTCGGGATAACGCCAGCAGGAAGGCCGTGCTGGCGGAGGAGTTCGTGGATGGAATTGCTGGATGCAGCGAAGTTGAAGAAGATGAGAGAGGCAATAAGGGGGAGAAGAAACATGGGGTAGTAGAGCTTCGACATTGGAGAAAGGTTTAAGGGAACGAAGAAATAAATTAAAAAAAGGTGGGATTTTTAGGTTTATAAGCAGAGAGGACGAAGGTTTTTGGTTGTGTTCAAAATTAGGAGGAGAAAAAAATAGAAACTGGCNGGAACGAAGAAATAAATTAAAAAAAGGTGGGATTTTTAGGTTTATAAGCAGAGAGGACGAAGGTTTTTGGTTTTGTGTTCAAAATTAGGAGGAGAAAAAAATGGAAACTGGGNGTTCGTGGATGGAATTGCTGGATGCAGCGAAGTTGAAGAAGATGAGAGAGGCAATAAGGGGGAGAAGAAACAGGGGGGAGTGCAGCTTCGACATTGGAGAAAGGCTTAAGGGAACGAAGAAATAAATTAAAAAAAGGTTGGATTTTTAGGTTTATAAGCGGAGAGAACGAAGGTTTTTGGTTTTGTGTTTAAAATTAGGAGGAGAAAAAAATAGAAACTGGCGCCTAGTTGGGCGTAATTTACGGAAATACCTTTGGAGGAGGAATAACAGGAAAAGTGCATCAATTTACATCGACAGGACTCGAAATTTTGCTATTTACAAAACTAATACATAGATACATTTGTTTTAATTGATTTATTATATGAAGTGGTTTGGATATTCTTATTATAAATCTATAATGGAATCAAAGATTTTTATTTTAGAGAAATCTTTGTTACTATATAAAGCATAACATTTAAAGGTTTTAGAGACATAAATTTCATATTGTGTTCAAAACCTCACAAATCCTACGCTTTTGCAAATGAGGATTGATACGTCACCAACAAATCTTCGTTATCCAACACGAATCTGAAGGCATGACATGAATCTCTAGATAATATCTTGAGCAATTAACATTCTAATATCAATTAAAGGTCATCCAGGCTCCGATTTCATCAAACTTAAAGTCAAACTGACCGGCTCAATGAGACAGACCTAATGATATCAAAGTTAGTCCAATCCAAGTCAAATCAAGCCCGGATCAAGTGATTAAATAACTCTTAGAAGATCTTCAAACATATTTGGAAGGTAAAACAGATGTTGAAGCTGAGAAATTTATAGTCGAATAGAGCGTCTCGACAAGACAAATCCAACGAGACCAAGATTGTGCAATTCCGACATCGTTAAGGTATTCAAATGTTCATTAAACGTTGTTTGATAGAAGAAAGCTCTACGGACCGTCTGATCAAATTGATTCATATTCATGCATTAATGACACCTAGAACACTATAAATAGACCCCACCCCTCACATGAGGGGAA
>JXCR01144250.1:416000-438909 GCA_002079205.1 Phalaenopsis hybrid cultivar | reverse complement strand
GGGGGGGGGGGGGGGCTGGAAGCTTCAGAGATAACTGGAAGCTCTAAGGAGCTGAAGTCCAGCACCATCCCGACCGTCATCGACCACCGTCGGGCCGTCGTCGACACTCGTTGATCGCCATCATCCACTGTCGACCGTCACTGTCAATCATCACCAATCATCGTCGATCACCACCAATCAGACACCGTTAGCCATCACCGTGGGACATCAGCTCATCACTTTGGTCCATGAGTCAACAACTATCTGCGTGGTTCACAGCTCAAGCAGCTCCCGACTCCAGCCCCGACGGCCTACAGACGTTATTCATACTCACCACTACGATTTATGTGGTCCACAGCTCCCGTAACTGCTTACAACAATTTCTTTGACCAATCAACACTTCTGGAGCAGCCATCTACAGCACTTACGATGGACCACTACCTCCAAAACAACCATTGCAACATGTTGTCACCAAGAACTGCAACTAGACTATAGTTATACAACTTTGTAATTTCATTTTCCTTAATTTAAGAGAAGAATTGACCTGTGTATTCATCATTCATAGTGAATTATTTCAACTGGGTTATGCCTCGTGGTTTTTCCCCTTTTCAAGGGGTTTCCACGTAAAAATTCGAGGTGCTCCTCCTGCTCATTTCTCTTCTGTTATCTGTGTGTGCTGAATTCTCATGCAACGCTAAGACGATAATCTATTACTCTACCGCCGCGAATTTTCTGGCACGCATCAAGGATAATCAATATTTAATATAGATAATTAATAATCACTTATTTAATTTATTTTTAATTGTAGTTAATGGAAGGTATGAAAATACGGATTCAATCAAAACATGTGGGAGAATCCAAGTTAATCAATGTCATAATCAGCAGGTCAACTGCTACTTGCTTTAGTTGATTAAGTTTGTTTTGGTCGATCAACAAGCAACAACCTTGATTTTTTACGAGGGCTTTTGTCAAATAATGATAATCTATATGATTTAATTGTAATGTAGTTATTCTTCAAATTTCTACAGATTTTGGCGCAACTTTGATGTTCTAATTAACAGTTGGTGCTTCACAAGTCGTCTATTATGATTTCGATGTAACTTTAATATTTATAAGTATTTTTTTATATCCTTCTTATTTTAATGTTATTTTCTTCGATAAAATTTATTATCAATCATATGAATTGACTAAGTTGTAACTATCCACTATAAGTTATAAGTTCATAAGTATAAAAATATATTGTTGTCCCGCAAATGTGAAATGGTTAAAATATTTCTCCAAGCTCAATGATTGTATACTGAAAGATTCACTATACAACGATCGAAAGTGGTTGTTGTTAAAAGTTAATGCCGGAATTTTGATATACCATGATCAAGATATATCGTAGCATAGTATTTAGAACATTGTGTTTCTCTGTATGCGAAAACTTAATCACTCAATAGAGTATTTTTGCTACTTTGCAATATGTGTCGTTACTCATTAGGGCACTTCTTTGCGCTATGATGTGAGTCATTACTCCATATAATCCACCTACATCAGCGACAAGAGGCGACCAATTGTTACGGAGGTCAGAAGTTGTCAAGTCTTCAATAAACAATAACACTGAAAATGGGCTCCTTCTAGTCCTTCCATTTACCCCTTCCAAGTGAAGAGATGAGGCCTATTTATAGGCCCTACATGATGGGCATTTTAGTACTTCAGCGATTAACCACCATAATTACTTGATTGAATGACCCACATTGATTAAGCTTAATCATAGAAGATTTTTTAATGATTTGATGACTTCAATGACTTCAACATCAATGATATTAGGCTTGTTGAATTCCTCTCGTCAAGGTGTTTAATTTAATTATAGACATATCAAATTTTGAGCTCATTTGATCTTCCAATTAACCTCGTGCAAGCTTCAAAACTAGTTTAACAGCTTGATTTGAGCTTGACTTGACTCAGATTGAATTAGTTTTGATATCATTGGATTTGTCTTGTAAAGTCTGTTAATTTAATTGTAAGTTTGCTGAAATCAGAATTATGAATAAACTTTAATTTGAGCTTGAATATTTATTACTTAAAATAGTTGAGATATGTGCCGAATTCTTTGATATTCATGCCCAAAAGTAAAATTTGATGATGACCTAATCACAAACATTTTAAGGTGATATTAAGAAAATTTTATTAGAAAATTTCATTAATGCGAAGCAAGAGATAAATAAATGATTGTAAGGGTTGTAAGAATAATTTTGTACATGCCCGTTCAAAAATATTAAAAGAATAATAAGTTTTATTGGAGCATAGAGCCGCATGACTACATGCAATGACGAATTCAAATAAATAATGATAAAATTAGCATGCATAATTTTCACAATTTTCATGAGGTTTAAATGAGGTAAAGGTCGATCTGGACGGCATGCTGCTCATGTTCGGTGTATGTCTCCTTAAATTTTGAAAAGTATGCCGTACATTACCCTTTCTATATTAAATTTACTAATTAGTAGCACTTGTCTTACTCTTATGGAGGTCCTATATATATTAATTTTTGAGTTTGATGATGTTTCTATATAACAAATTGACCCATTCAATCAACTTGATCAAACCATTGATATTTACATAACAAAATCAATACCTTCTGATATCCCGAGACAATATACTTTAACCTCCATAATTTCATAGGCCACCACCAAAAGATGCTTAGCCACACAAGTATGGTTTGATGAATTGGCAAAATATAGTAAGCTTATATTGTAGCTCGAAAGAGGGAAAAAATAATATATCAGGAGTCCTAATGTAAAATTATATTAGGCTTCAATCACAATGCGTCACGTGTATGGTTGACCCTGATATATATATTAAAATATTTAGTTTTTTGTATTCAGTGCAACCAGACCGTACACGTCGCACATTGTGATTGATGTCCTGATGTAACTTTGTATCATGACTATTGATATAATATTTTTTTCCGAAAGAGGAGCTTAATTTATAATTGAATTGCAAGAAAAATGATGAGCAATATTCAAATTTCCTTATATAAAATCTACAAACAAAATGCAAAAATTAAAATGTCAATTATAAGAAATGATGAACAAGAAGTTCATATGACCAAATAATTCACTTTTGAATGCACATGTGCTTTCTATTTAGAAACAAAGATGAATATTTGAGATTTTTCTTTTACTATAAAGTGCTGATGAAATAATGGTTGAAAATAAACATCCAATAGTAGGAATCAATGATTTAATTGATCATGTTCTTAATAATTGATTTGAGATCATAATATCATTAAGTTAGAGTTAAAAACTAATTATAACATAAATAATTTTTGAAACAAGGTAAAATCATTAGTATTGTCATTTAGTTTAATAAATGTGTTATGAATTTGACGAAGAAAATTCTTATATGTTATATGGATAAACCTGTGATTATTTTTATTGATGATATTTTGATATGCTCTATGATCAATAAAGATTATGGTAAATATCTGAGAATGAAATTGAATTTGTTGAGAATGAATCTATCAATGCAAACTTTAAATAACAATGAAATAATTAATAGTCTTTCATAACCATTTTATTGATGAACTGTTAGCAGCTTTATTTTAATCTCATTAAAAACTCAAATTTAAACCAAGAATGCACCCAACTTTTGCCATTACCATAATATGGCATTAGCAATATATATGGCATTCACTATGTAACATCTCAACCCAACTAGAAGTATAATAAGTTGAATCAAAACGGCTAAAAGCAACACTCACAATTCAAATCAAATTACAAAAAAATTAACATATCATGATTACTCGAGAGTTCATCTACATTCCATTTAAGCACATTTGAAAATATATTACTTAGCTTGGGTTTATCCTTCAATAAAAATAAAACACACAAGGGGTGCGTGCAGTATACAAAATTAATTATACAAAGCCTACAACTAAACTTAATGTATGAAAAATAAAATAACTTGTAGGATTGCTGCCTATCAATTTACAATAATAAAGTACATACATCTTGCATTATTGATATGACTAATATAAATTATAGTAAGTACAAGAGTACAATCTATGCTATGGTATGTATATATATAATTTTTTAACACTCGTCCATAAAAGTCAGGTGTCATATACCATCAAATATATCTTAAGTAGCTTTAGATGCTATGAATAATAGCACAAGTATTCATACAAAATTTGTATCATTGATGGTCAATAATCGATTGCATATATTTTTTTTAGTCATATCATAACATACTTATATCCATATTTTTGTGGCCAAAAGTTGAGGCCATCACACTATGGTCATTTAAAATTTTTGTATTCCTTCATTTCTTTTGCCAATTATCACTGAAGTCAATATTACAAAAAAATTGTCACCCTAGCCTCCTAATCTTATACACACATAGATTCCATGGCGCATAAAAAAGATACGTATTTTTCTATAATTCATATAGATCTTATGTCACATCATGAATATGCAATTTAAATTTATTAATATGGACAATAATAAAGTTTTTAAAAGTGATAAGTACATCTAGATCTATCTGTATAAATCATGAAATAATAAATGAAACCCTTTTTACATTACTGCAAACCATAATTATAGTAATTTAAATTATATATGAATAGTACAAAAGTCTCTTGATTGGCATGAAGTATAACTTACATTGCATCTTTAGTATCACTTGATTAAAATAATTATTTCATAAATAATCAATAAAATTTTTAAAAATGATCAACAAAATGTATAACATATTTAGAATAACAAAATTCAAAAAATATATGGTGAAAGTTATCAAAATATTAAGTTATCTTAATTTTTCTGAACTTCAACCAAATCAAACCTAATAAATCACAAAAAAAAGATCATCATCCATAATAGAGAGTTAAACTATAAATTTTTAAATTTAAATTTCATGCGACAAATCTCATATCTTGAAATTCAAAAAACCAAAATCTATAAAAAAAGAAGTAATTTAATAAATTATATAATGTTTAGAACATAATGATGGAAACAAATTATAAAATGAACTCTAGATGAATAAAAAAAACATTTATATAAATATGTACCAATTCCTTAATAAATTATTTGCCAAATATGCAACATTCTATTTTCAATTATAAAACATAATAGGCCAAAACTAAAAATTATCCTCCATTATTTCTCTAATTTCTTAAAATTTTGATTTATAATTCTTCACCTTTTCTTCTAAGAAAATGTTACCCTTTTAAGATGAGAACCCTAAGCTCATAATCTATCTAAAATTCTAAAGCCTTTTTTCCCTTGAATATGTAACCCATCCACCACCCCCTTAAGTGGTCACCGATTAAGTTGATTTCCTTCACCATAAAAATTTTATACCTTTACATCAATTAAGTTTGTATTTTACAGTTTGCCTCCAAGATGTGTTTTAGATAACCAAGTAAGGGGTATAAAAGCTTAGTGATGGGCTCACATTCATCTTTAATGGGCTATTTAACAAGTGCATTATTTGTGGTCATTGGTCTCTTATAAGTATTCAATTAAGGTAACACCAATGATTGTTGTAATTTTATGCTATTAGGTTACAAATGAGTAAGAAAGAGGTTCAGTTTTGCCATGAATTGGAGTTTGGCAGCCAAGAGTTGGGATGACTCCGGTGGCAAACAAAATTAGAGAGAGTCGTCTTACATGATTTGGCATATTAAACATCAATCATCTAATGATCTGGTTAGGAGAGTAGATGTTTTAGATTCAACTTATTTAAAAAAGGTAGAGATAGACCTAAGAAGATTTGGATGTTAGATATGGCTCATATGCCAAGAGTTTAAAGTCTCTTGAAATTGGAGAGGTGTATCTTCTGGAATGAAGAAGTGTATCTCTTCGTGTGAAGAAGTGTCTCATGGATTTGTGGGTTGGGGGAGAGCGAGGGCGAGTTGGTAATTTATCTATGAGTTTTTTATATGTTTATTTATATGTGTGCAACTCTTGGGTATGTAACTTAACTCCCCCTCTGAAATAGTGAAATTCGTCGCTCTGCTCCCGAGGATGCAGGCACATTGCCGAATCTCGTTAAATCTCTCTGTTTTTCTTCTAATTTTGTGTCGATTCCTGATTGTTTTGTTCTAAATTTCATAATAATTGGTATCAAATCGAAGTTAGGTTCTAGGGCGGAGGAGAACGACGCAGGAAAAAGGAAGAAGAGAAGAGCCGTTCACGACAGTTTTAAGCAGATGCGAAGAAAAAAAGAAGCCGACAGTTTTAAGCAGAGGCGAAAAAAAGAAGCCGTGAGGACTTTGACGGTTTGACATCGCGAGAATCGGCTAATCCAGGCGTTCGGCAAGGTTCGCTACAGGCGAATTCGTGAATTCGCAGAGGCATCGCGTTCGGGCAGGAGGATTCACGGCTTCACGCGACAGGGAGTATCGCGTCAGGCTCGCGATAGCATCGGGCTTCTTCCGCAAGCTTTCCGAGGAGGAGTGTGCGGCAGTTGGCACGGCAGCAGTACTCGGAAGGTCGCACTTGGCGCGGCAGCAGTACTCGGAAGTTCGCGGCCAGGCTCTGGTTCGTTCAAGGGAGCAGGCAGTTACGGGAACCGCAGATGGAGGAAGTGGGAAAGACACAAAAGAATCCTTCAAGAATATTCCTTCTTCCCCTTAGCCGAGGCCAGGAAGGCAACTGGTGGGAGGAGAGGAATATTCCCTTCCCCTGACACATGAACGCGGGTTACAGGAGGAATAAAGAATATTCCCTGCCTGGAGAAGAACCGCCTGAGAGAAGAACTGGAGGAATATTCCCTGCCTGGAGAAGAACCTGGAGAAGAACCGCCTGAGAGAAGGAACTGGAGGAATATTCCCTGCCTGGAGAAGAACCGCCTGGGAGAAGGAATCTCGGATTTCCAGCATTGGAATATTCTCATTTCTCTCTAGCTGCTGTGAAGGAAGGATTTTGGAATTTCTTTCCTGGAGTAAGAGGAAAGGAATTTTTCATTTCTGAGCAGCAAATTATTTTGCTGGAGTCATGCGAGCACCGCGAGGAGCGGAGGCAGTCAATCAGAGGAGTTCGCAAATTTATCACAGGAGTTGTAGTAACTTCAGATTATTGCAAACAAATGTGAAAGATTTATTGGCACAAGAAATTTTTTGAAAGCTTTGCGATCTATGAAACCTGATGGTAATATCTATCAACTTTTGGGAAGTACAGTTGTAGGTGGAGTGCACTCTGTCGGATTATCTGATGAAAATGCAGCAGGTATGTTGACTAAGCCAGATATTTTCAACAAGTTTTTCGGTGACTTGAACTTGTTGAATGTTAGCAGTTCCTAGTTGGTGTAAGAAACTCCATGATGTATTTTTTTCTAAGGGGTTTGATATTCGCCAAGGTGGAGAATTGTTAGGCATGACTCATATGCCAGGAATTTAGAGTCTCTTGAAATTGGAAAGGTGTCTTCTAAAATGAAGATGTGTATCTCTTCGTGTGAAGAGGTGCCTCTTGGATTTATGAGTTGGGGGGAGCGAGGGCAAATTGATAATTTATCTATAGGTTTTTTTATATGTCTATATATATGTGTAACTCTTGGGTATATAACTTAACTCCCCCTCTAAAATAGTGAAATTCGCCGTTCTGCTTCCGAGGATGTAGACACATTGTCGAATCTTGTTAAATCTGTATTCTTTTTATGATTTTGTGTAGATTCCTATATTTTCTTCACCATAAATTTCCAACATTGGACATATTGTATAAAAAAAAGATCATAATCTATTAGAATTAAATGAAAATATGACACTCAATAAGATGCAATGGAAAAAAAGAATTGATGTAGCTGATCTCATTTAGTGGGACAAAGGCTCCTTGTTGTGGTTGTATCTTGTAGAGGAAAGAAACGCATACATTTGTGGAGCAATGAAAAAGTTGGAAGGCCTAAACTTTTTGGTGTGTCTCTCTAATCACTTAATGTAATGTCATTTTGTTTAAATTTCTCTAGTCTCAATCTTCTTCTACCCAATATTTCCATGGAAAGAATTATGCTTTTAATAGATATCGTATTATAATTTAGAGTTTCTTCATGGATTGGTTATGCTTATGCTCTCACACTCGAGGAAAAGCAATATTTTTTTTTCTTGAAATAAGCTCGCTTTGTAATTTTAGGGCTCTCTCTTTTTCGTGCAAAATCTTTACCGGTAAAGTGTTTGATGGAATGCCCCTTTGCTGATTCATATGTTTAAGCCTAGCTTTACTTTCTTACGGATAAAGCATTTGGTGTAATGGCTAGATTAGTGTTTGTGCATAAATTTTTGGAATGGAAAGTTATCTTCTTTCGAGAAATGTTTTGATGACTCAAAAAGCTTGTATTCTATTGTTAGTTGATTAGTAACACCTCAACCTCAATGATGGTTGTCTGAGTGTTGCTTGTTTTGAAAAGATGAACTCTCTCAACTTATTGAGAGTATAAAAAATGTGTAGTCTTTCGTTTTAATCACAACAAAACTTTATAATAGACAAGAATTTTGAGGATGTTGAATTCCATTTTGTAATTATACACAATGAATAGTGCGTGAGGAACAAGAGTGGTGTGAGAGATAGAGAGAGGTTTCACCAGACAAGGTTCAGAACCTGTTTACATTTAAATCTTCCCATTTTTATAGGGATATTCCCAGATGGGTATCAAAACCCGTTTACATTCATTCGTCCCATTTTTATAGGAATATTCTCTTTACATAAAATAAACGCAGGCTATCATTATGTCTAGAATCTTATTGTTCCTCAGTTAGCTAGCTATGTGGCATATGGGTCGCAAATCATCATGTTCCATTCTTTTGTCTTGGGAATCATGGCTTTGGCATTCACCCTCAATGTATTCTTACTCGGTCGTTCGTCTATTTGGCCACTCCTACTTGACTGACATATGTTTGAGTTGCTGAGGCCGGATCACTTCTATCATTCTGGCTTTGGGCTGGATCTTTTGACAAGCCTGAACATGAAAGAGAACCATTTAGATAGATTTTTGCTCGTATTGGTTTGTATTATCTGCTTTTAGATGTACATGTAGAAAAGACCTTTAGCATTGCCACAAGTACTGATTTCACACCTCAATCACAAACAAAAATTCCTTACTTTGTAAAATGGACTCCATTGACATGTTTGGACTGCCAAAAATGTCTTGAAAACGCGTGAATTTTCTGTCCGGACCCCTGACGTACCTCTACGTACGGTGCAAGTTATTCCTTAGTTATTTTCAGGTTATTTCTGGGTTATTTTCAATAATCCCGAAATAACCCAAAAATAAAGACCGCGGGTTATTTCAGGATTATTGAAAATAACCTAAAAATAACTCAGGAATATCCTGCGCCGCACGTAAAGCTACGTCAGGAGTCTGCACAGAAAAATTTTTGCTTGGAAAGACCACCTCTACCGTGAAAACAACACTCGACAAACAAAATAGATAACATACACGAGAAACACATTGGATAACTTCACACAAATCAGTTTCGAAATGAGAAATCTATCAAATATTGCCCAACTTATCTAGAATATAAAAGATGCTAGAATAGACACGAACAATTTGGAAAATCAGCTAATCTGGTGATGTGCAAAGCTTCTTCTGCTTGCCTCTACAATGTTCCTCTAGAGTTATCTGACATAATAGAAATCAGCTATCCTGATTCTTGTATGTGAATTTCATCTTTTGTTTCTTGTCTATTTCAACTCACATATAAAACTAACCAATACAAACAGTATTGCAGGGACATGTGACTAATGTTTCTGAAATGTTCTTTCAATAATTAATGTGCTTCGTTGGATGATTGACCAAATCAGATGTGACATTCATTGCAGCATGGGAGTTAAGTTTTGGGTCATGACATCTTTGATGCAGATATAACGTTGATTCTTCTGCCTGTTTTGCTAATTTTGTAAGAGCAATGTGCATATTTGTTCAGTAAAGATTGTACTTTTACTTTTTCTTGTATTGGTTATATTTCCTTTCTATTAAGCCATGGATGATTCCTGCGACATTTTGCTATGAGTTAAATGAAATTTGAACAATAATTTTGTGATCTATGTAACTCATTTTTATCGTTAGTGTCATGCGCTTAAAGGACATATGCTTTTAAATTTGCCACTTTAAAGTTGTATGTTGTATTATTATAATTTTAGTTCATTATATCAGCTTCATTGGCTTAGCTAAGTTTTGGTTTCTAGTTGCCTGCTTATTAATCTACATGGAAACTGTTATTAAAGGAGACTGTACAAAAAAAATAAGGAGTAAATGTAGGTTGAAGAGGAGAGCAAAAGAATACAATTACAACAAGATATTTTCTTCGTATTATGGAGAATATTTGTGTATAGGAATATTCCTCAAATTTATGGAAGCATGGAACATCATAACTCGAGTTCGATATTCAACTCTTAAACTTGTTCTAGAGAACTGAGATTTGATAAGAATGCTAGCAAGTAAATCAAGTAGGTTGAACAAGAATATTAGAACAAACAAGTTCACCTTAAACCAATTTAGATATTATCGACAAGTTTTTTTATGCATTTGGCATACACCATAAACAAGTTGACCATGGTATTATCAATAGTGTGGTTTAGTATCTCAACACTAGGAGGAACTCTCATATTTCTTCATTAATAAATTAAAGAAGAGCTTACAAAATAAAATCAATTACCCAATTAACATCAAAATAGGTAATTTTTACTAAGACAATTTGAAGAGAATGGCTTATGCAAAAAACGATCAAGGTTATGAGAATAACAACAATGAGCAAACTTTCAATTCTTCCAAATCAATAGTACAGTACTCATCCTTCTCAATTTTCCCTCTCTTTCATATAGTGATTAAAAGAAGTTTTATCAAAAGTTTAGAATCAACAATGTTTTTTTTTATAAGTAAAAGTCTTTCTTTCCATTCGCTTAAGAAAATCTCTTCAAATCTTTGAGAAAATTTCTTTTCAGAACTGAGGGATATTTGTGCCAATCAAAGATAACAACTTTATTGAAACCATAATATTCAATACCCTACAAATGCAACTAGGGAACTGAATTAATATATGTTGTTAAAACAGAAGATTTGATTGTACGTATGCAAATCGTCTCGCGGGTCTCCAACTTAACTTTCCATTCCTTGGTCCAGAGAATCCAGTCCTTGAATAGGAGCTTACGTCATCTTCTCGAGTAGCTGATTGTGACTTATCCACTTACAATTTATCAATCTTATCTCTTCCAATTTCTTAAGGAACAGTGCTTAACACATTGTTAGGGAGAACTACAATTGGCTTTGGTCAGTCCTCTTTCATTTATGTCTTATGTGTTAAGGCGACGGCTAAGGGTGACGGCTCAGAGGAGCAATCACTACCCATTCATGTAATGAAAAATGAGACATTGGCATCCTATAAGAGTGCATTTAGCGAGCCATGTGAGAATTCCTATTAAAATTCAGAATAATGCAAGATAAAGTTGAATATTTCATTGTTTCATTGATATGAACATGGGTATAAATAACCCTTACAAAAATTCTATAATAGGAAAAATAATAAAAAGTAAATGATATGAAAGGAAATATATATTACTTGATATCTCCAATAATTAATTCATATAAGTTATTAGGAGATATATGAAATAACATAAAATACGGAAACAAATGATTCCTAATCTAAGGAAATAAATTTAAATTAGAAAAAGAAATATCTCCTTATATTAAAGAAATAATTTATTCATCATAACTTCTTATAGGAATAAATTATTTCCTATTATAATTCTTAACACTCTCCCTCAATTTTGGAATAAATGTTAATAATTTGTAACTAGCTGAGTAGTGAAGAAAAATTGGTCGTTTTGATAATCAAATTTGCTAGATTCAGCTGAATTTTGAGTTTTGTCTGTCATATGTTTTGGCGTAGAAGAGAGATTCAAACTTTGCTGAATTTGCTGGATTCAGACTTGGCTGAATTTTGAGTTTTGTCTGTCATATGTTTCGACGTAGAAGAGAGATTCAAGCTTAGCTGAATTTGTTGGATTCAGGCGTAGCTGAATTTTGAGTTTTGCAGGGAAATAGACAACCTACAGGAAAACCGTCTTTTGGTTGACCGCGATTGTTGTTGGCTACAGAAAAAAACATGTAAATCACACCCAATAAATTCTGCTAGCAGATAAAGCAACAGGAGAAAGGGCGTCTGGAAACACATCTCTCCCTGATGCTTGGGTCATGGAAGAAAAAACTATTGCAGGAGAAATGGCCGACGATAGATTTTACCGACATTGTCCGATCAACGACAACAATATCTCCGACGAGATGACAATGAGGCGGGTGGTGGCATCGCTGGTGCAGCCCTCGCTAGAGCCCTTGCTCACGAACCCCTTATCGATTTATTTAGCTCATGCAGACGTCAGACGCAATGAACACAACATGTTCTGTCTCGACTGCGCGGACGACGACTCTGGTGCATTCTGCCTCTATTGTCGCTCGGAGCAACATGTCGGGCATCATGTGATTCAGATACGACGGTTGTCTGACCTCGATGTGGTTCGTGTGGTGGAGATCTAGAAGGTTCTTGAGATCGGGGTTCAGACGTATATGATCAACAACGCCAGAGTGTTCTTCCTCAAGGAGCGGCCCCAACCACGTTCTAGCGATAAGGGTGCATCCCCACACACATGTGAGATCTGTACTCAATCCCTACTCGGTAATGTGGGGCTGAGGAGGAGCAGAACAAGACGGGTAGGTCACGTGACTTTCGACAGCAAATAAAGCTTGCAAAAAGAGAAGGAGAAAAATAGTTGTTTCAAACACCAAAATGAGTGCCCCTCCCTTCCCGCACAGAGGATGGCAGGAAGTGAGTCTGACAATTCTCAAAGGAAAGCCGGTGGCTAGAGTATGAAATTAGGCTCGGATACCATGTTAACATTAAGAATAATACGAAATAAAGAGAAATATTTCATTATTTCATAGGTATGAACAGAGATATAAATAACACTTATAAGAATCCTATAATATGAAAAATAATAAAAAGTAAATGATATGAAAGGAAAGATATATCACATGGTGTGTCCAATAATTAATTCATATTAATTATTAGGAGATATAGGAAATAACATAAAATAAGAAAACAAATTATTCATAATCTAGAGAAATAAATATAAATTAGGAAAATAAATATCTCCTTATATTAAGGAAATAATTTATTTCTCATAACTTCTTATAGGAATAAATTATTTCTTATTATAATTCTTAACAGTTCCTCCCACCCTTCCATCTCACGTGCTAGGCCTTCTATCTCTTCTATGACTGAGAGATTGTAGAATTTGAGTGAGGAGACATAAAAGAGCTTTTCTAGTCAGAATCTCTAGTTTTTATTAAAAGTTTGGATATCAAATTTTCCATTTCTTGTAAGCTCTACTTGTTGATTTTAATGTCACAAGTCATGAGCAAATAAGTTTTTAATCTCATCGATTAATTTCAATTTCTTTTTTTCTTCATGATTGTAAGTTTCAAAAGTTAAAATGTTTGTGTTAATTGTTGATTTTTTTTTTTTGTAATTGGATGTCAATTTTACATTTATCATAAGATGTACTTCTTGATTTCAATGTCAAAGCGAGGAATAAATCAGTTTCTAGTCTTGCTAAATTTCAATTATTTATTGTGTTCATGCTTGCAAGCTTCTTAATTTATAATATTGATGTTAATTGTTAATATTTTTCTTAGTTGATGTCAATTAACTTTGCAAGTCTGATATGATTTTTAAGTGCCAAAATTTTTGTTGCATGTTCTATAAAAAATTATGAAATTAATATAAGCAATCAAGCTTATAAACGGACCAAGCTCGAACTTCCTAAACAAACTTTATTACACGAGCTGAGCTCGAGCCTAACATTTGTCCATGAAGTCAAGGCTGATCCCNGAATTTTGAGTTTTGTCTGTCATATGTTTCAGTGTAGAAGAGAGATTCAAGCTTGAGTGAATTTGCTGGATTCAGGCTTGGCTAAATTTTGAGTTTTGTCTGTCATATGTTTCGGCGTAGAAGAGAGATCTAAGCTTAGCTGAATTTGTTAGATTCAGGCTTGGCTGAATTCTGAGTTTTATAATGAAAGAGACAACATACATGAAAATTATCTTTCAATTGACTGCGATTGTTGTTGGCTGCAGAAAAAAACATGTAAATCACACCCAATAAATTATGTTGACAGATAAAGCAGCAGGAGAAAGGGCGTCTGGAAACACGTCTCTCCCCGATGCTTGGGCCAAGGAAGAAAAAACTATTGCAGGAGAAAGGGTCGACGATGGATTTTACCGGCATTGTCCGATCGACGACAACGATATCTACGACGAGATGACAATGAGGTGGGTGGTGGCATCGCTGGTGCAGCCCTCGCTGGAGCCCTTGCTCATGACCCCCTCTCGCCAGAGTGTTTTTCCTCAACGAGCGTCCCCAACCACATCCTAGCGATAAGGGTGCATCCCCACACACGTGTGAGATCTGTGCTCGATCCCTACTCGGTAAGGCGGGGCTGAGGAGGAGCATAACAAGACGGGTAGGTCACGTGACTTTCGGTTCAAGAAGGGCCTGCAACAGACAAAGCTTGCAAGGAGAGAAGGAGAAAAATAGTTGTTTCAAACACTAAGATGAGTGCCCATCCCTTCCCACACAGAGGATGACCGGAAGGGAGTCCGACAATTCTCAAAGGAAGACCAGTGACTAGAGTACAAAATTAGGCTCGGATACCATGTTGAAATTAAGAATAATGTGAAATAAAGTGAAATACTTTATTGTTTCATTGATATGAACAGAGGTATAAATAACCCTTACAAGAATCCTATAATAGAAAAAAATAATAAAAAATAAATGATATGAATGAAAAAATATATCACCTCATGTCTCCAATAATTAATTCATATTAATTATTATGAGATATAGAAAATACCATAAAATAGGAAAACAAACTATTCATAATCCAAGGAAATAAATATACATTAGGAAAAGAAATNCTGATGTCTCCAATAATTAATTCATATTAATTATTATGAGATATAGAAAATACCATAAAATAGGAAAACAAATTATTCATAATCCAAGGAAATAAATATACATTAGGAAAAGAAACATCTCCTTATATTAAGGAAATAATTTATTTCTCATAATTTCTTATAGGAATAAATTATTTCCTATTATAATTCTTAACAGTTCCTCCCACCCTTCCATCTCATGTGCTAGGCTTTCTATCCCTTTTATGGCTGAGAGATTGTAGAATTTGAGTGAGGAGACATAAAAGAGCTGTTCTAGTCAGAATCTCTAGTTTTTATTAAAAGTTTGGATATCAAATTTTCGATTTCTTGTAAGCTCTACTTGTTGATTTTAATGTCACAAGCCATGAGCAAATAAGTTTTTAATCTCATTGATTAATTTCAATTTCTTTTTTTCTTTATGATTGTAAGTTTCAAAAGTTAAAATGTTTGTGTTAATTGTTGATTTTTTTTTTTTGTAATTGGATGTCAATTTTACATTTATCATAAGATGTACTTCTTGATTTCAATGTCAAAGCGAGGAATAAATCAGTTTCTAGTCTTGCTAAATTTCAATTATTTATTGTCTTCATGCTTGCAAGCTTCTTATTTTATAATGTTGATGTTAATTGTTAATATTTTTCTTATTTGATGTCAATTAACTTTGTAAGCCTGATATGATTTTTAAGTGCCAAAATTTTTGTTACATGTTCTATAAAAAATTATGAAATTAATATATGCAATCAAGTTCATAAACAGGCCAAGCTCGAACTTCCCAAACAAACTTTATTACACGAGTTGAGCTCGGAGCCTAACATTTGTCCATGAAGTCAAGTCTGATCCTACAATCTAAGCTTGAGTTGAACTCGAGCTCGAGTTCAAGCCAGTGAACTCAATAAACCTCTGACTCGACCTGACTGGACTTTGGGCCACATGACTAAAACAATGGAAAAGGAAAAAGAGAAGAGCAACCACTGCCACCATTAATTTCCTACCATAAATAACTCTTTATTCTTCTTCTGGACTTTAGCTACCACCTCAGATAAACATGACAGCTTGCAAATTTGTTTGTTTCCGAACTCCCAAGTCCGAAGTCCGAAGTCCGAAGTCTGAAGTCCGAGTGAGTAATCAAATCACCACAAATGCACCTATAGTTGAGCATAGTAGTTTGAAAGCCCACTCCACCCATTCATTGATTGGATCTCCCTTGTCTACATTATTGCTTCTTATATGGACCATAGATTCTCTCATACAATCAAGCTCTCCTCAGGCTTGGCAAAATGTCACTCGGCACGCCTCCGCCGGAGCCGCCACCTTGTCTTCCTACTTTGTTCGGCAACATCTACCCCACCCTGTTGGAACGCTGTAATCAGCCCCTTTTATTATTATTATTATTATTTAACTGGAAGAATTGCTGGCCACATGTTTCTCAACCATTGAAAAGATTTTTATTAATTAATTGTTTTGTTTAATTTATTTTTATTGCAGATTTTTAGAGGNAATCAAGCTCTCCTCAGCCTTGGCAAAATGTCACTCGGCACGCCTCCGCCGGAGCCGCCAACTTGTCTTCCTACTTTGTTCGGCAACATCTACCCCACCCTGTTGGAACGCTGTAATCAGCCCCTTTTATTATTATTATTATTTAACTGGAAGAATTGTTGGCCACATGTTTCTCTACCATTGAAAAGATTTTTATTAATTAATTGTTTTGTTTAATTTTTTTTATTGTAGGTTTTAGAGAGATTGGAGTAGATCATGGATCTTGGTTGATTGAATGTTCGGACTGACGTGCGCAGGGACCGGCAGACATTACTGCTGGGTCGCAGAGTTGCACGTGGTGGAATCACGTGGCTAGGTAGAGGGGATTAGGCGAGATAAAGGAGATTAACATGGGCNCTGACGTGCGCAGGGACCGGCAGACATTACTGCTGGGTCGCAGAGTTGCACGTGGTGGAATCACGTGGCTAGATAGATGGGATTAGGCGAGATAAAGGAGATTAACATGGGATGATCATGTACGCCACACGTGTGGAAACGACAGGAGTGCGACACGCCGGATATTCTCCCCACGTGGGGCCGGTTTCCTCTGGTTCAGTCAACCCGGCACGCGTCGTCTCTGGCGCCCCCGGCCGGTCAGCAACTAGACCACGGGCCCCATAAACCACACGAGCCCGACCTCAACGGGGCATCAAATTTTGTAAAGGGTTTTATTTATTTATTTATTTATTTANTTTCCTCTGGTTCAGTCAACCCGGCACGCGTCGTCTCTGGCGCTCCCGGCCGGTCAGCAACTAGACCACGGGCCCCATAAACCACACGAGCCCGACCTCAACGGGCCATCAAATTTAGTAAAGGGTTTTATTTATTTATTTATTTATTTATTTTGTGAGAATTAAGTAAATAATAAAACTGATGTTAAATATATAGATAGAGTCAATTTAAGTGAAAAAAATTCGAAAATCGTTAACATGGCGCTATGTTTGGAATTGTGACAAAATCATGTGCTTTATAGGTACTCGAAGGTATTAGATGTAACTATTTTTAAGTCCTCTTTCGAACCACTTAGATCAATATATTTTAATATTATCTTCATATAAAAAATTAATGATATCGACTCATTAATTCTTCTATTATTGAAGTCATGTAAATTGTTAAAAATAGTGGAGCCCGATCCACTATGTTTGGGCGGCTACCTTGCTTTGGGGAGTCACACATCTTCACAAATAACCACTCCCGCCTTCANTTTCCTCTGGTTCAGTCAACCCGGCACGCGTCGTCTCTGGCGCTCCCGGCCGGTCAGCAACTAGACCACGGGTCCCATAAACCACACGAGCCCGACCTCAACGGGCCATCAATTTTAGTAAAGGGTTTTATTTATTTATTTTTTCCTTTTTTTTTGTGAGAATTAATGGTGCGGTAAATGTAGTAAATAATAAAACTGATGTTAAATATATAGATAGAGTCAATTTAAGTGAAAAAAAATTCGAAAATCGTTAACATGGCGCTATGTTTGGAATTGTGACAAATTCATGTGCTTTATAGTTACTCGAAGGTATTAGATGTAACTATTTTTAAGTCCTCTTTCGAACCACTTAGATCAATATATTTTAATATTATCTTCATATAAAAAATTAATGATATCGACTCATTAATTCTTCTATTATTGAAGTCATGTAAATTGTTAAAAATAGTGGAGCCCGATCCATTATGTTTGGGCGGTTACCTTGCTTTGGAGAGTCACACATCTTTACAAATAACCACTCCCGCCTTCCACTTTTGTGAAGTGAAGCATCTCTTCGCTCCATCCTGTTTGTGATAAAAGCTTCGGATAACTCTTGATGGGTTTAAGTCACATAACTCTTCATGGGTTTAAGTCACGTTTTGAGTTCTTCTTCNGCCTTCCACTTTTGTGAAGTGAAGCATCTCTTCGCTCCATCCTGTTTGTGATAAAAGCTTCGGATAACTCTTCATGGGTTTAAGAGTCATGCTTTGAGTTCTTCTTTGGTTTCTTCGGGATAGAGGAAGGTTTCCTCGGGGCAGAGGAAGAGAAGTGCAAGGAGGAGCAGTTCCTTGCGACAGAAGGAAGAAGAAGAAGATTGTTCTCCCTAGGCTTCTTCTTGGTGGCTTGTGACAGAAGAGAAATTGGGTTTATTTCTCTTATAAGTTTGTCTTCTTCGGTGTATCTCGGTGTAAAGTTTTTTTCGGTGTATCTCGGTATAGAGAGAATAACAGAGAGAGAAGAAGAGAGAGAGCAACGAAAGTGAGAGATTCTTCTTGTAAGTCGAGGTGATCGACTTGTGTAAATTCCTCAAGTAGTAAAATCCTCTGCAACTCCGTGGACGTAGACAATTTGTCGAACCACATAAATCTGTGTGTTCCGCTGTGTTGTTCTTCTATGGTGTGATTTTTCTTATTTTATTTTTCATTTCGTCGATCGTTTTCCTGTTTGATTTATATATATACTATATCAACTGGTATATCTTAATCTCGCAACAACAACATAAATCACACTTAAGAAAGAGTGCTTTAAACAAAAGACAATATGTGCGTGCAGTAAAAAACTTGTTCTTTAATAGCTGATTGATAAACCTCTTAATGTGAAAATGACCCCCCACCCCCTATTTATGGGTAAGGGGGTATAAAGTGTATAATTGCATGCTTTCTCATGCTTTTTATGGTAACATTACATAGTTTTTAGGTATACAAATAAATGAGTTCATTGCTCGGTGACCTCATCACTTGGCCGACTGAGATCGGCGATGCTTGAATCATCAATGTTTATTTGGGCGACTCTGGTGAGTTGGGGGCAACCAGTAGACTCGAGTTATTTTTTATCATCTGGACTTTCCTCAGCCCAGTTGAATCAACCAATCGGCTGTCCTGGTCTGACTGTCGACTGTTGACCCCTAACGGAGAAGCTCCTATCACCAAGATGATGCTAGACTGTTGAGCAGAGGGTGAGTCGCGACAATCTGACAGTTAACTTACCATTTGACAGGACATTTATATAGAGTGTTCATAAAGTGTGTAATGATGAAAATCTTAGGTCTCTTGAAGAGTTTTGGAAACTCTTGTAACGCAACTTGCGATGTTGGTATGAGAGATTGTTTGTTGTGCACCTTTGCTCGATTTGATGCATTTGTGATCCTTAACTCATTCGGCCCGCTTCATATTCTGCTTCAAGGGAGTTGTAGCTAGTCAGTCAGAACTTTTAGTCTTCCGTTGACGAGACCTGGCATTGATCATTCTTTGCAGGCCATCATTGGCAGCATTCTTCTCTCTTAACACATTNTATATATATATATATATATATATATATATATATTTATTTATTGAATTTTAAAATTTCTTCTGAATGCACCCAAGGAATAGAGTGTACCATTTGAGAGTGTGTGTGTGTGAGTTTTTGTGTGCCCATTAAGATAAAGCTTATATAATTTTTGTCAATGATTCATTAAATATTTATTATATTATAGGCACAGTTTGTACACAAAGTATAGTTACCTGTTTGACACTTATTATAATAAGGAAGCTAAAGGGTAATTTAATCAAAAACATATAAATCAACGAAAAAAATAAGTAAGTTAATTAAAAGTTTTCAACTTGGCTTTTGCCGCCGCTCAGCCGCTAGCAGCTGGTAATCGTTGGGTTGGCGAGGCCTACTCGGCAATCTATACTATAATTGGGTAGGCGAAAAAGTGAAACTATTTGTTGGTCTCCTGAATCTTAGCTTGGTCAGCCTTATTTGCTGATTGGTTTCTTTGGTCTATCAGTTCACATTGGATCCTTCTTCGAGGGAGTTATGATGCAATAGACCTTGCATGCTCATGTGTGGTGTACTTTGACCTTACACAAGTCCTCTTTAACTATACTTCTTTTGATATGTTAGATTTCCTTAATATTCATGCTGATGTATTTTGATACTTTTATATATATATATATATATATAAGAATGACCAGTGGTTATTATACGAGCCTCCAGCCACCCCTAATGTGTCTAATAATTAAAGTATCATCTCCTTAAAACCAACTGTGCTAGAGAGAATTCGAACCCCCAACCTGAGGGGTCTTATACCGCAGATACCAACTAACTGATCAGTTGGTCGGGAATCTGTTTGTCAGTTATAAGTACCCTCTGGTCTGGGGTTCAATTCCCACCAAGTGTAGGGTGTCGTACTCGAATTCTTAAGCACATGATGAATGATCGGGGCTCGTAAAATAGCCTACGCCCATTCCTTTTTGAGTTCAAAGCTACGATGAATTTGCTCAAAGATTTTCAGGATGCCTCTGTCCTACTCTTTAACCTGGATAAGTGTTCCATTTATTTTGGTAGCAAGGCAAATCAAAACATTAAAAACTGGGCTTCTGATTACACTGGTTGCAAGATATCAAAGCTCCCTCATAAATACCTTGGGGTCAACTTGCTAAGGGGAAGGAGGAAATAAATTCAAATGGATGACGTGGTGAAGACTATCAAATCTAAAATCAATGATTGGAGAAATACCTTCTTGTCTAATGGGGGTAGGCTCACTCTCCTTAAAAGTGTATTATGCAGTATTCCCTTATATTCAATGCAAGTGCTGAAAATAAAGAAAATCATACAAAATATTGTTCAAGTTCTCTTTAATAAATTTCTTTGACATGGGAATATATCATCTAAAATATGGGCTAGTTGCAAGAAAGGTTGTAAACCTTGTAAGTCAGGGGGGCTTGAGTTTAAAACCCTAAAAGAAATTATTGATATTAATATGTGCAAACTTTGGTACAAATTCAGAGCCCAAGATTCTCTTTGGTCTCAATTTCTCTTACAAAAGTATTGCACTCATGTTCACCCTTCTGTTACTTCCTATCATGTGGTTGATTCCAAAATTTGGAAAGCTATCATTCTTGCTCGTGAGGTGGCTTCCCACTTTATTTTTTGGGATATTGGGGAAGGAAATGTCTCTTTCTAGAATGATCACTGGAGTGCTTCCAATTTGTCAAATTTACCTCAGCCCATTTCTGATGAAGATCTTATGGTTAGGGATTGTTGGATTAACGGAGATTGGAATATCGCTAAGTTATGGACCCTTATTGGTGAAGAAGCTACTTCTATTGCTAACATCCCTATTAATACTGCCTCTAGAGATGTTTCTATGTGGAAGCTACTTTTTAATGTCTCTATCACTAAAATGTTATACACTCAACTCTACAACCATCCTCAGCGATATTGGAGTAAATATACTTGGCACCAATTCATCTCCCCTTCTATCTCCTTCTTTATTTGGATATTGTTTCATAACCTTCTATCCCTTGATGACATCCTTAAAAAAGAAGGGTTTAAAGTTGGCCTCTGTTTGTTATGTTTGTAAGCAAGAAGCTGAATTTTCTAATCATTTATTTTATGAATGTAAATTTTCTTCCATTGTTTAGCATCATATTGGTTCATATTTTGGTTTAAGATGACCAATTAGATTCCACATTAAAAATATCTTGGAAACTTGGAAGAACTCTAATTACTATCACAAGAAGCTTCATTATTTCCCTATGATCGTTCTGTGGTTTATTTGGGTTGGAAGAAATAGTCACAAGTATGAGAACTCAGCTCATACCCCCCATAATCTAGTTGCTCTTATTTTTGCCAACTTCCTTAAAGCCTCCAAAGTGCTGGGAGGTATTATTTCTCAGCATTGCAATGTTCATAGACCAACCTTAATTAAGTGGTTTCCTCCTTTCCCTGGGTGGATTAAGGGCAATATTGATGGAAGTTTTAATGGTGAGAAGTCTGGAATTGGTGGTTTATTTCGGGATGCTAGTGGTCAGTGTCTGGTTTTCTTTGCTTCACTATGCTTTGCATCTTCTCCTTTGGAAGCTGAAACTAGGGCTATTTTGGGTGCCCTACAAACAGCCATTTCCCATGGCTTTTCTAATCTCATTATTGAAACTGATTCTCAAGTTCTTTTTCACACTTAAACGGGCAAGGTAAAGCCCTTTGGAATATGATGATTTTGATTAATTGAATAAGTTGTATGGTGGCTAGCTCTAATCTCTCTATTCAGTATAATTTTGTTAATCGGGAAGGAAATAAGACTGCAGATTGGTTGGCTAAACATGTGTATAGTGACATTTATATTGGGCAAAGCCCCCCTCCCCCCTCTTCAATTTGATTTATGGTGATATTATTGATGTCCCCTATTTATATACTTGAGGCTGCTGTACTGTGAGGTTTTGATGGCTTGTTTTATCCCATTCTCATTTGGATATTTCCTTTTTGCTGGGTGGTGTACATCAATCACTTATATATGTTTGTTTGGAGGCAAGAGAATAGGTTTTATTGGGAGGCCCATGGCTCCCTTTTTTGGTGGAAATATTTCAGGACTATATTGGAGGCCCATGGCTCCTGTTTTTTGCATACTTTCCTGGTTTGGAGCCTCATAGCTCCTAATGCTTATTTAAGAAATACTGGATGGTTTGATGATGCTTTCCTTTT
>JXCR01144250.1:382777-392931 GCA_002079205.1 Phalaenopsis hybrid cultivar | reverse complement strand
AAATGTTAATTATGATATTCTAACCTAAGTTTCTCCTGCAAGGAAATGTGAGCCCTAACTACATATATTAATTTATGTGCATGAAATTTATGAACGACATGACAAAGTTCAATTAGCAATCACTTAAGAAAATTTATAGATTGTGCATGTGTGCATTATGAGAATTTCTTTAAAAAAAAAGGTAATTTGCTTCAATATATAAATATTTTTAATAATCTCTCGTGCATTATGAAGGCAGACAATTGACCATTGATGTCTCCGTTTGTTAAAGGAACTGATAATAACAGGATAATATTCTTTACATGTGGGCCAACTCTTTCAAGTGATTATAGAATTTAGAGGGGGGCATGATTAAAGAAAGGGGAAGGGGCCGGAGACTGATAATTATGCACAATGAGATCCAATATACTGATCATCAGCTCCCGTTTTCTTTTTCTTTGGNGCCGGAGACTGATAATTATGCACAATGAGATCCAATATACTGATCATCAGCTCCCGTTTTCTTTTTCTTTGGCCTTTTTTTTTTNGAGTCGAGGCTGGGGACTCTCTCATTCTTCTGAGGGCTTTGCATTTATTTTTCAGAATTATTTTATTTTTTTTTTAAATCACCAGGAGTAGTAGGGATTAATTAGTTCAAAATTTTTATCTCTTAAGCCGTCAACCCAAACCTGGATGGATTAACTAACAAATAATAAAGTTGATGGGGGCTCAAAATATATATATATATTTTTTTTCACTTACTCAACGTGCATTCAATAATGCATCATAAAGAATCATAATATATACTTTTAATATAATCATATGGTTCTTTTATATTTAGGGATATTCATATAAAATTTTTTTTTTTTATGAATTTAACATAAAGATGATTTTTTAAAAAAAAATTTTTCAAATTTACATATTTGCAGGCAACGTGATTAAATTATTTAGAATTTCATAAAATAAAATTAAAAAAATAATACGTACAAAAATATACAATGATTTTGTATGAAAATATAATCTAGAAACATTTACATTGATTTTATATGAAAATACAAAAGCCCCAGATCCAATATAGTCTTCAAACTAAATAATGATGCTTAATTAAAGATAGTGCATAAATATTAAGGGTAAATTATGGTCGAGGTTTTCTGAGTAAAGTTTGATTAGAATTAATTTATAATCATCAGATTTATTTTTAAAATAAGTGCTGCAATAAAAAATTAAAGGATTAGTCATCCGCTGCACTGATAAAATCACAAATCCCAAAATTCCAAAATCAATCCTTGACCAAATGTTAATTATGATATTCTAACCTAAGTTTCTCCTGCAAGGAAATGCGAGCCCTAACTACATATATTAATTTATGTGCATGAAATTTATGAACAAGATGACAAATTTCAATTAGCAATCACTTAAGAAAATTTATAGATTGTGCATGTGTGCATTATGAGAATTTCTTTAAAAAAAAAGGTAATTTGCTTCAATATATAAATATTTTTAATAATCTCTCGTGCATTATGAAGGCAGACAATTGACCATTGATGTCTCCGTTTGTTAAAGGAACTGATAATAACAGGATAATATTCTTTACTGTGGGCCAACTCTTTCAAGTGATTATAGAATTTAGAGGGGGTCATGATTAAAGAAAGGGGAAGGGGCCGGAGACTGATAATTATGCACAATGAGATCCAATATACTGATCATCAGCTGCCGTTTTCTTTTTCTTTGGTTGGTTTTTTTTTTTTTAAGGCTGGCTTAGTGCGTGCCACGCTCTTTGAATGAACTCTCTATTTCTTTTCTCCTTTAATTTTTGATCATTTTAATTATTGATCTGAAGATAAGTTATATATAGAGTTGAAAGGCAGAAGATGACTTGAATCCATAAATTAAGAAACAAGATAAAAGTTGAACGCTGATTGATTTGGAATAATAGTTACACTTTGGAGTGGATTATAGCTAGCTAATGTTGTCCTTTTGTTGTAAAGCCAGCGCACTTTGGCAGCAAAAGAGATAATGTTTACAGCATACTATATATGCAATGGATTATCAATCTTCATTTGGTTGACACTAATCCGACATGCATTATCTGTTTTTTGTATTTAGTTGATTTTTTTTAAGGTTTTGTCTAATCCAATTGTCTCTTATTATATACAAATAATCCATTTAACTAATTTAAACTCGCTAAAATAAATTAAGATAGGCTAATCCATAAGAAAACTAAGTCGTAGAAGCTGTCCATAGGTATGGATGATTATTATTATTTTTTTTATCTAAACAAAAAAGTGGGTAATAGAGACAAAAGATGCTCTCTAAAACATAAATATTAATGCTAGTGATCGTGCAGTTGTTTGAGAATCTATTGAGACTTTATTCTAAACATTAACCAACAAATTAAATATATTACTATCTCATAGCTCTGGCATTATGTATATATATAAATATAGTGTGTTAGATTCCAATACAAGTGTTTATCATGAAATATAATAAATATCGGATGATTTTAACAGCTGAAATATATGAGTTATAATCAAGATTCTGTACATCATCTGATCATTTTCATAAATATATTTGAGATGCCGGATTGATGATTACTCAAGTTATTTTGAAAATTGATAAATTAAATTGACAACACCAATTCACATGTTGTAGATGAAGATCAATAGTTTAATCTTTATTTTGAACATTTAATTTGTTGAAAAGTTAAAATAGTTAGAAGAATAATCATTCTCTATCCTCTGCTTAATTCACAATTGTCATCTTGAATTCGATCAAGGCATACTGAATTCATGTTTTAAATTAATTAAATTTCAAATATTCTTCTGTCAAATTAATCAAAGAACTTATTGCAAATTAATAAATTTTATTTGTGTATAGAAATTGGTGGGTAGATTGGAGAAATAATTAAATGAGAATGATACTGAAAACACTGCCTTTCGAGCTCTTTTGGTTTGCAGTGGACAGATATAGGGCCTCCCTACAATAATGCCAACATCAATAAATGTAGAAATGATAAAGATGTCACATACCAATTTTAATGAGGCACACCACGTGGGCATTGTTCTCATAGTTGATCATATGATCTTCTTCCATTTTTCAAAATCAAGCTTGAAGTCTTTTTAACTTTTTGTCACTTCATTTCCTTATAAGATATTAGAAACAAAAGGCAATTTGAATGAAAGTTACATCAATACTCACAATGACCACTAATGCAATACCATCACAACTCAGCAATGCCTTCCTTATTTCTTTCTTTTTCATTTTTTTTATTTTATTTTGTAACATCTGCATCATACCAACAATAAATATGTGCATTAATTTGTAGCTAATACGCAAGGTATAACATTTTGCATGTATGTATATATATGTATATGTGTATGTGTGTGTGTCTCCATATAAGATAAAAATAAATATTCATGTTTATTGGCTTCCTTGTATAAAAGCACATGTACCTGGCACATTGTAGGAAAACTTTAATTTCAAAATATCGTTGACTAATGAGCTTGCAGATAAATGGCAGCCAACAAAAAAAAAAAATGCCACATGATAATCTTTTTAAATTATGCACAAACTTCGGACATGTATAAGTGTAATTTATTTATGGATTTCAACTATCATGCCCAGCTTTGGAATGGGTAATGTTTTTTTGTATTAGATTACGCCATCATGACATTTTTATATGTTAAAAAAATTTATTGCTGCCCTGCATGAGTTTATCAAATTAATATATAAGAGCATTGTCTGTGATCACTATGTTATGGAAGAAAGTTCTGCGATAAAATATTGTGCTAAATGTTTACAACATAAATTAATGTGTTGGATATCTGATTGTCTTTTGTGAACAAATCTTGTGAGTAGAGAGAATGAGAGAATAAAGTAACCCAAGAGTTACTGTAGAGAGAACAAGAGGAGAGTCCCCTTGTTCGTATTTTTGACTCCTATTTATAAGGTTGTATTTTGTACAATTACAGAAAGAATAGAACAGTTATGAAATATGTTCTTAATATGATCATTGCTCTAATAAGTTGTAAGGATTTCATTCTATATCTATATTACAATTTGAATTTTGATATGACGATAATTGGTTAATCGACTTGTTAGAATTCGGTCAATTGAGGTGATCGAATGGGTGGTAACTGTGTCTTGTGTTTGGTCGACCTAGGCGTTCAGTCGAATGGAGATGTCGTCTGTCATGGCAAAAGTAGGCTAGTCATCCAATCGTGATCAGGGAGTTTCTCCCAGCACTTCGGTCAATCGGTTGGTCGACTTATGAGTCGATTTTTTTTGTCAGGTGAACCGCGACTTACTTGTTGCTTTGACTCAAGTATTATAGGGCCTACGTCTCGTTTACCTGGTTAGTTCGTTGTCTCAGCTGGATACACCTATTTGCAAGGCCTTTAGTAGATTTGTCGTTGCATATGTGAGTTATCTGATGAGACTTACTACTAGAACGAATTACGCCTAGCCCTTGGTGGATCTTGTTGCTATTCGAAAATGATCTATCTCCAGAGTTTTGACATGTCTTAGGTTTAGAGGCCCAACTTCACCTGTTTGGTGGTGACTTGTCGATCTAGTTTTTACCCTTGGGGAAAGCTTTTTAGTTTATTTTATTTTGTCATTTTTGTTTGAAATTCGTTCTGGTAGCTCTTCGTCGGACAATTGGTTCCTAAATCTTGCATCATAACAATCATTGATTAAAAAAACCATATTGGGTTCTTCGTCGGACACTGACACCTAGAGGTTGGCCTCACTGGTCTAGAGACCCCCTCTCTCTGGATCTGGATGTCAAGAGATTCATGGTTAACGCTTGAAAGTGCTCGCAAACAGTTGTTTATAGACTTACATATTTATTTCTCTGTTGCCTGGGAACTTTATGGTGCATGGTAGCGGGAGTTATTGCCCGATGACTATTCATGAACGGCCTACCGAAGATAACATTGTGTTGTTATATTGCTTTCAAGGCTCTCTCCAAGAGATGGCGATAGCAATAAGGCCTTACGCCTCCTTTCTCTCCTAAGAGAATTCGAACAACGAGCCGACCGTGTTGTTAACTGTTCGGCCTTTAGATCGATCTTATCGAGCACCAACTTGAAAAAGGATATTCATCAAACTTCTTGTATCAATGGGAATAATGCCCACCTGGAAGTTGTTGATCAACACTATGATGACAATCACTTCATTGTAAGAGTTCCCTTTCAGTGGGAGATCTGCACTATAAGGATAATGGGTAAGTCGTTAAGTGTGTACGGGATGACGGATCATACCTCGTTTTCTCTGACAGGCCTGCTAAAGGGATCTCATGCTGGTGCTTTTCTCTGTCGTTGTATATGTGCTCCGACAACTATAAATTCTTTAAGCTTTACGGCACTGATAAGTTCCTTAGTTAGATTTCGGAGGTGAATACACTCCTCTGTGTCATCTTTGTGGTCACAGTGGTACTGACAATACATTTTCGGATCTCGCAAGGTCGTGGTGCCTTTAGTGGTGAGGTTGGTTTGAATTAGTCCTTGTTTTTGGATGACATGGACTATTTTGGTCATCAACACATTAATGGGTGTCAAACTTTTCATTTCACTGTAAACATGCAATCACTCATAATATTGCGTCGACCGTTGATAGGAGCATTGCTTTCGGTCATGGTTTCCTCGGTCATTTATCCGTTGTTCTCAGCATCGGGAGTTGCTGTTTTGGTAACCGGCGAACTACTTGTCCTTTGCCTTTTGTTGCTTGCCCCATTCTTTCCGCATCTTTGATGGGTGGTTTGATGATTCTAGTACCTTTTAGGGAGCCTTGGAGGTCTTCCTCAGTGAGTATATGTTCATTCGCCATTTCTAACACTTCTTCAAAAGTAGTAGGTTTAAACATATTTAGATTATACCTAACTTTTTTGCTTTAAACTCCTTACTTCGAAGTTGTTTTGGCTATTTCAGGCTTCAGATTTCTAACTTCTAGCATCTCGTGCTAGAAGCGGGTGACGTAGGCATGTAGGCTTTTGTTCTCTCCGTGCTTTATGTCCAGCAAGGTGTTTGAGTCTTTCTTCGGTTTAAGCATGTTTGAGAAGTGCAAAATGAAGAGTCTTTTAAACTTAGAGTAATTTAGGATGGTTTTGGTTGGCAAGCTGTTAAACAATCAAATGGTTGATTCCTTCAGGGTGGTTAAGAAGAGGGGAAATTTTTTTGGGTCGTCAATCAGGAGCAGACTGATCGATGGCTCAAAGAATGCTATGTGGTCGATTGGGTTTTGTTGTCCCTTTACAGGATTCTAAGTGAGGGATCTTTAGCTTGGGCGGTTGTACTGCCTCTAAGCGAGGGATCCTTAGCTTGGGGATCTTTAGAGGTATATTTTGTACAATTATAGAAAAGATGGAACAGTTATGGAAATTATTCTTAATATGATCAATGTTCTAACACAATGTATGGATTTCATTCCATATCTTGAATTTTGATATGGCAGTAATTGGCGGATCAACTTGTTAGAATTTGACTGGCTGAGGCGATCGATTAGGTTGTGGTCGTGCCATGTATTTGGTCGACTTAGGCGTTTGGTTGAATGATGGTCTCATCTATCGAGAAAAAATTGGTCGACCATCCAATTGAGATCAAGGGTTTTCTGCATGCACTTCAGTCACTTGGTTGGTCAACTGATGAGTCGATTTCTTTTGTCGGGTGGGAACCATAGCTCACTTATCACTTTGGCTGAATTCTTATGAGGCCTACGTCCCGTCTACCTGGTATGTTCATTGCCTCAGCTGAATACCTTTATTTGTAAGGTCTTAGGCAGATTTTTTCGCTGCTTATATGAGGTACCCGACGAGTCTGGCTGCTATGATGAATTCTGCCCCAGTCTTAACGAATCTTATCGTGATCGGGCGAGGGACCATATCGAGAGACTTGACTTGTCCCAGGTTTAGAGGCCCAGCTTCACCTTCTTGGCGGTGGCATGTCGGTCGACAGTTTACCCTTAGGGAAAGCTTTTTAATTTTTTTTTTTGCCAGTTCTCTTTGAGATTCATTCTGGTAGCTCTAGAGTTGGCATAATGTTAAGAAATATTTAATTTGATGAGCATTAAAATTAAAAAAAAATGAACAAACGAGGAAAGTTCTTATATAAATTTAACATATGAGACCATGTGGGTGAACAAACGTATATCAATATCAGTATAACTAGACTCCACTTCTTTCGGGTTTCGGCCCACCCATGCTGTTGACGGGTATTCTTAATTTCTCTGTTCTCTGCAGCCTTCTTCTCCTCACAAAGTTTTACAGATATTGTTTTTCTATTGCCATAAACATCTTGATGATTTGTTCTTTTATTGATGAATTTGCAATCACCTTTATGATCAATTATCTATAAATTCCCTTTTTATTTATTTTTTTAGTCCTAACATCACCACCTTCCATGAGGATTTAGAAAAAAGATTCAATCATTTGTAAAAGTATACGGACCTTAGTTAGTTAAAATTCCAAATATATTTAGGCTTTCTGGTTATTTAATTTATTTTTAAAGTGTTACAAGTTTTGTTCATGTGCAACATGATGGAATAAAGAAGGATATTATTAACAATCCTTTCAGCTTAATCAGAAGGAAGAGAGATGAGGATTTAACAAATAAGCAACGTGCCAAGAAAGAAACGCCCGCCTTTCCAGAAGGACTATACATACAAATGCATTCACGTTTTATTAAGAAAAAAATATTAATCGGTAATTATAGTATAGATTTTAATTTGCTAATCATATTTCACTCTGTTTAAAATAAATTTAATAATATAAAATTAAAGCTCATTCAAATTTCATCAAAATTATATATGCGTTTTATTTGATGAAAGCCAAAGCATAATTTTTATTTAAACTTATAATTTCGAAGATCAGAGCTAAAATACTAGCCATCTTGCAAGTGTTACTTTAGGTTGGCTTGATTGTTCTTGTTTAATCATAAGTCGAATTATTTTGAGATTTGATTTTGATTACACTTATCTTTATCTTAATTTATTTTTTTATTTGCAACATTATTAGTCCATGCCTTTAACCTTTAAACAAATCATAGTGGGTAGTTAGCTGCGCAAAGAAAGGCAGGTGGCAGTGTAAATCCATGATCGGTGCCGCTTGTCGTCCGGCAAGCCACCTGACGTCTGGCATATGATGTCCGAGGAGCTCTGCGTACGTCAAGTTCGCAACCCTAATTTCAAAATTTTCTAAAAATTCGACCGTTGGTGAATTTCAGTGTTACGGCCTTGTTCTTGCTGCAGCTGCTCTTCCTAACGTATTTGTTTGTTCTATAATATTGTGGAGGAAGGAATAGTAATGGATGGAATGTTTAATGAGTTGGGTGGAGAGGAAGCGTGAGTTAAAAGCTGACCGTTGGAAAAAATGCAATAGCTTTTACTTTGTAGTTTGAAGTGGAAGAGAAAAAGAGAGATAAGGGATTAAAGAAAGTTAGTGAAGCCTCTTATATCCCTCCTAAAATCTCTTCCCCATGTTTCCTGTCTCCCATATACCCAACCTTTGCTGTTCATTAAGCAATTAAATAATCTCCACCACCTCATTTCTATCCTTGCTCCAATCTTCTCTTTTTGCTCTACTTTGACTCTTGCAGTGCCCTCCTCCCCTAATGGACTCAATCATAGATCATACGCCTTCATTCTTGATAATTTTAGGAGAAATGTCGTTGCTTGAAAATGACATAAGATAATTTTTTTCTTTATATTTAATTTTTTAATTAATTTGAAGGGAATATTATGATAGATGTGAATGATATATTTTATCCCTACTCATACATTCCACCCAATTGTTATCTATTTAGATACCTAACACCTATAGTTTGAATTTTACAACCACCCAAATCTTCAGAATCACATAAAAATAATATTATTTTAACTTTTAAAAAGTGAAATAAATAAAAATATTACGTGCATCATTCTGATGTTTCTGTACGAAGTGCAATTCAAGCGGTCGCCCAGATATTTGATGCTCGAAGTTAATATTTTCTCGCGAAATATATCATCTTTATGCATATATAGGCAAGGTAGCATGCATGTAAAAATTGAAAATTAGGTGCCAGACATTTAAATACATGGTTCACACATATTCTTATTTATTTGTGAACTTAGTTATTCGTTATTATTATTATTAATAATAATATTATTATTGCATTTTTATCAGAATTTAAAATGTTAAGCTTCTGATGTTTGGAATTAGAGGCTTGATTCAATTAAATATAATAAGAAAAAAAATCTTAATTTAATTTTGTTTTTCTTTTTGAGCTATAGTGCGGTAAATAAACATTTATTAAATTAAAAAAAACAAAAGTAAACTCACAACTTAATAGAAGTAACAATGATATAATATGGAGTCGAGATTAAGCAACTTGATTTGGATTTAAAATGCAAACTTTGACTTAGATTGAAGTTAAAACTAATTCCAACAATAGACTTTGGAGTTTATTCAACCTATCATACAATTCCAAGAACATATTGCTCAAAATTCGAAGTTCATGATAAATATAAATTGATATTTGCATATAATATTCTTATGCATGTGGTGTTATAAATAAAATAGAAATATATATTAAATTTGATTTTAACTGAAGTTCTTGCGATTATTAAAAAAAAATAAAAATTTTAACTTTTAGCTTGATTTCCTTCATTTTATTTCCCAAGAATTCATCAAATGGTGCATCATCCCTNAGTTCTTGCGATTATTAAAAAAATAAAAATTTTAACTTTTAGCTTGATTTCCTTCATTTTATTTCCCAAGAAGTCATCAAATAGTGCATCATCCCGACGTTAAACATAACTAAGTTTCTCAAGTGATGCATGCTTTTAATGACAAATCTCCAACAAATTAAAATTATCAAGCTGTAAAGTCGATATATATATATAAAAAAAAGCCAGCTTTATGGTTGTCTTCTGGCTCCATCTACTATAATTAATCAATACTGANCAAGTGATGCATGCTTTTAATGACAAATCTCCAACAAATTAAAATTATCAAGCTGTAAAGTCGATATATAAAAAAGAAAAAGCCAGCTTTATGGTTGTCTTCTGGCTCCATCTACTATAATTAATCAATACAGAAATCCACTGCTCGAAAGTAAGTGCATTCAGCTTGGAAATATTAATTTACTTCAATGATAACTGTGCACTCCGGTTCTTTAGGGAATCATGATCTCTGACCAGGG
>JXCR01144250.1:347139-362634 GCA_002079205.1 Phalaenopsis hybrid cultivar | reverse complement strand
TATATATATATATATATATACACACACACACACATTTTAAGAAGCTTATATGGACTTCAACAATACACACACTTGATATTTTATTTGATAATAATCCCTAAGTTAAGTACTACTCATTCTCTCTAGGATATAAAACTTAGATTAAAAGCTTGACTCGTGTCTTCAATACTTATTTTTTCAGATGTATTATAAAAATTCAAACATTTTTGTGCAAGGAAGTCCCTAAAAATGAATGCAATAAATTTTGGTGAAATTCTCTTGAACACCACAACATTATCTATTAGAGTCGAAGCAAGATGGTCCTAATATTGAAGAAAAAGTTATTTTCTAAGAGCTTAACAACTTGGCTTTCAAATTTAGTGTTATTGCGCTATAGCGCCGCCTCAAGGTAAGAGAAGTCAAAGGCTGATAGCATAAAGCCTAGGCTCCACACACTCCAATCTGCGCTGAGGTGCCCAGATCTAACACCTAAAGAACAATACTTTCGAAGTTGCAATGCGATCAATACTAGCACCAAAAAGTATGTAACTAATAGATTATGGCCTTAAGGCCAGTTCTAGCGCACCACAGTGCCTATCTCAGCATTTAGGCACAATAATTGTAGTATCACAACGGAACCGCCATGACATAATAGTTGTGCCTCTTGAACAGTTCAGTGCTTATCGTTATACCAACACTACTGTAAATTTAGCTTTGTCTACCATCGAACAAAGGTGGTTAAATCTTTCCCATGAAAATCGCTTACAAATCCATTTTGGTGATAACATCAAATCTAGGGACATCAATACATCATAGATCAGAATCACTAAATTAAACAATAATATAATGCCTTAGATGCAATGCAAGCATAAAATATAGAGAGAACGAATATTGTAGATGCAGATTAGCATTAAAAAAATATATTCTAGATGCATCCAAGGCATTAATTACTCAATTTTATTGCTGATTTCAAATTAAAAAAGAAAATTAAGGGACAAAGAGCAAAGAAGCAACCATCAAAAAAATCAAAAATAAAATCATGCAAAACAATAACCAGAATTTATGGGAATCTTGTTGTCGAGATTGATTGTGTCAAAACTGATACGGCAGACAGATAAATACCCTCCTTAAGGTTTTAATGTCGATGAAAGCAACTTAGCAGGACAATGGAATAATATAGGCCACACGACGCATGCATGTGAGACATGTCAGAACCTTACGGATGGTGACTCTCAAGAGATAATTAAGATTTTAATTAATTATGAATTTCATTTTATCTATTTTTTTCGCTTCATGTGTGCGTCTATAGCAAGCTAGGATGGTAAGTGTCGACTAGGAACACGTATACTTTGTCCTTATTCCCAAACTTAACATCATGTCATGTGTACTTTGGAGCAACATATAAATTATTATGTCATTTACTTTAATCTTATTTAGAACTTTGTTCTCTTAACATGATTGATTTATAAATATAAAATTATCAATCTAATTTTGATTTTATTATCACCATTAAATGATAAATTAGCACTGTGAATGATTATAATATATTTCTTAAAATATTAATAATATTTATTATGAGCCAAACCAATATTATAGCTAAACGTTCAAATAAATTTTAATGAGGGAATTATGAAGCTGTTTTAAGATCAGTTATTGGTCGGTCACATCAGTTTTGGCAAGCTGTTCATTTTTTCCACACTCTAAATTATAGGACTCATATAGACCATCAAAATAAATAATAAAATATATTCAATGGATGTTACTTGTGGTGTTTACTTAATCTCTATTATGGAGGCCAATAATAATTATATACATCCTTTCACTATCAATGTGTCATTTAAATCACGACCAACAAAGTGTGTCAAATATCTAGAATAATTAAGATATAGATAATTAATAATTGTGGGCCATTCTCCCTAAATAAGCAACCATAAAGTTGACTTAATCATTCACTAATACTAGTTATATTTTTAATATCTCTTAAGCTATTATGCTTCAAAATCTTTCTATGAAAGTGGATGTCTTTTGAGCAAAAGATAATTTAGTGTGAGATGACATTTCTTTGTAGACCTTATGTAATAAGCAATACTGCATGTGCAACTAGGGCTCTCAAAACAGTTTATTGTTCGTGAACAGCTCATGTTCGGCTTGTTAAAAAGCTTGTTTTAGATTTGATCACTAACTTAATGAGCCGCGTACAAACACTTTTTTTGTGCTTGATATATTAACGAGCCGAACACGGACAAAGATNCAATTGAAATTATTAATTAAAAAATAGAATAAAAATATATTAAATTATATTTAAATGATGTTTTAATATAAAAAATAGAATTTAAATCTTTTCCCAACCCTTAACATTCTACGGCTGTGTGATTAGGTTGTCAAAATGAATTTTTGTTCGTGAATAGCTTGTGTCCAGCTCGTTAAGCATACGAGCAGAGCACGAATACGCTTTTTGTGTTCAAAATATAAATGAGCCGAACACGACCAATAATATTTTTTAAAGAGTCGAACACGAGCTAGCCTGAGCCTGGGCTAGCTCGTGTTTGGCTCGTTTACACCCCTATCTGCAGCTCTCTCTCTATATATATCTAATAAGATTGTAAACATAGCAAATAAAACAATCTGTTAAGATGAATCTTACACCATACAAAATTTATTCTTTCACATGCAGTAAAAATAAAATAAATAATAAAATCATGCAATAAAAATGGTCGCTATAAATTTCCATAACAAAGGCTTCAACAAAAGTTTGGGAAATACTAAACCTTTTTTAGGATTTCCACGGAATTTTATTGCTATCAGATTTGACCATAAATCCAATGAGTAACAAAATCTCCGAACTAAGTTTATTCACTTTTTCTTTGAGGGTCAATCATCATTTATAATTAAGGCTATTAACGATCCAATTTCGAATTAAGTTTAGGTCATCGGCTAGAAAAAGAAATCAATTCAAAATTTTGTCTTGTAGCTCAGCTCGTTTATTTCAAGCCAATTTTGATCCGAGCCAAAATCAAATCATTTTTCAAGCGATTAACGATCTTCGAGCTAAATTTGCTAAACTCGCAACCCTAACATCACTGAGGCCGTTAGTGATTTGATTTCGAGCCGAGCTCGAAAAAGTTTTGATCTAAAATTTTGACTCGTAACTCGTCGTTTATTTGGATCAGATCTAAAACCAAGCTGAAACTCAAATCAATCAATTTTTTAGCGATTAACGATCTTCGAGTTAAATTCACAGCCCTATTTATAATAGTGTCTTGATATATTTTTGTGGATGATTTCGCAACAAACAAAAGCAAGCCTTTGAATATTTATGCTCTTTGAACAACACATTCATCTTTGGGACTTTACTCGTCTATGATCATTATTCCCTCAAACTTTCAATGATCTCAACTCCACTTATTTCATAATGAGAAAATTACAGCTTTGAGGGACCATCAGGGTTTGTTCTCTAATAATAGGAGAGCTCACGCACCATCAAAATACTTATTATTGAAGAAAATTTGATCATGGATCAAAAATAAAATAAAATATCATGAATCCATGAAAAATTATGGCTCTTTACATACAGTGTACATAATTAAAATGAAAGTATGCCTACTTTTGTAAGTTAAAATTATCACTCTCTGCATGTAAACCTTAGCACAAGAAAATTGATCCATTTGTATGATGCCAATTTCTATGCATGTCTACTTACAAAAGAAAACAGTATATTACATGCAGCCCACCCGAAACGTTGATATTTATAAGCTAAGCTTTTGAACAGTCGAAGGGNTAGCACAAGAAAATTGATCCATTTGTATGATGCCACTTTCTATGCATGTCTACTTACAAAAGAAAACAGTATGTTACATGCAGCCCACCCGAAACGTTGATATTTATAAAGCCGAGCTTTGGAACAGTCGAACGGATGTATTGACACGCGATCAAATTAAAAAGAAAGTTTAAATCTTATTTTAAAGTAATTCTTTTGACAAGAAAGAAGCTTTACGAGATGCATCTATGTTGTAATTTGCTCAAGATTTGCATGGAATCCGTTTTCTTTACTTATTAGGATAAATTTTATTTTATAAGTGTTTTATTTTTATTTATTTTATAAATTGAATTGCTTTTTTAAGAATATTTAACATATATATATATATATAATATGGAAGCACTCGGTTCAACTATCTATAGTGGAAGATGATCATCAATCTGTGCTCACTAATTATCTTTTTGGTGAGTTTCAGGGATCGTTTATGCTAGCTCAAATGTACAGGATAAATATTGTTTGTGGAACAAGCTAGTTAGTATGGGGGAAGCTATTAATGATAAGTGGGTGGTGGGTGGAGATTTCAATATGATTCTGAACCGGGAGGAAAAAAGGGGTGGTCGGCCTAGTGATTTGGGTCTCATAAATCGTTTTGGTAACAAAATTATGGAAGCAGGTTTGTTTGATTAGGGTTTCTCTGTATCGCCTTTCACTTCGAGAAGTGGTTGTTGGCTCGGCGCCTTGATTGATACTTGGTAATCATGTTTTCATGGAGTATTATCCTATTATGAAGGTCCTTCAATTGAATCACGCTTCTTCGGATCATAACCCTATTATGTTTACTCTTGCATTTACGAACAAACCTCCCATCCCAAATTTCAGATTTATTAATATTTGGTCCTCTCATGACTCTTTTCTTAGTTTAATTAAAATGCATTGGTCTTTCAATGGGGCAGGGAGACCATGTTTCATTCTTTGGCAACTCCATAAACAAGCAGTCTGCGCTCTTAAAAGATGGAATTTATAGGTTTTTGGCAATATTCATCAAAAATTCATCGATGCAAAAAATTTGGTGGCCCAACTGGAGGCCCAGGTGGATATGTGTCCTAAGAAGGTGGAGGAGGTAGCATTAGCTCATGCTTCCCTCCTTGATGCTGTTAACATGGAGGAGAATTTCCTGCAGCAGAAAGCTAATGATTTAATCTTCACTTCTGGGGATTGCAATACTAAATATTTTCATGCTACTATTAAGGATTGAAGGAACCTAAACAATATTCTTAAAATTATTACGAAGCAGGGTACTGTTATTACTGATGCTCGGGAAATTGGTAATGATGCGGTGAAATTTTTTACTGATATGTTTGGTGACACAATGCAGGTGCGTCCACTGGATGCTACTCTTTTCGATGATAATATATAGTTTTTTGAGTGATTACATCTATATGATATTCCTACGGAGCACAATATATTTAGGGCTGTCAAGGAGATCAACTCTAATAAAGCTCCTGGGCCGGATGGGTCACTTCTCAATTCTATGTGTCCTATTGGGAGATTACAAAAAAAAATGTTGTACTGGAAATTCAAAGTTTCTTTCCGGGAGACAAACTAGGTAAATATTTCTCTTCTGCCCTTATAGTGCTCATTCCTAAATCTAATGACAAGAATAGATAGGAGAATTTCAGGCCAATTTCTCCTACCTTTGTTATTTCTAAAGTCATTAGTAAGTTGACAGAGGCTAGACTACAAGCTCATCTACCTAATCTTATTGCTCCCGAGCAATCAGTTTTCATTAGAGGTAGGGAGATCACTGATAACATCATGTTGGCTCAAGAATTGATTGAAGATCTTGATAGAAAATGTAGGGGTGGGAATATGGGTGCTCAAGGTGGATATTCAAAGGGCTTATGATACAATTAGCTGAGATTTTGTTATAAATGTCCTTATTGCAAGAGGTTTCAATGATACTTTTATTTCGTTGACCAGAAGGTGGTTGGCAAATAATTACTATAATGTTCTAGTCAACGGAACATCTTATGGTTTCTTTTCTGCTAAAAGAGGGATTATACAAAGAGATCCCCTTTCTCCCACTATATTCATTTTAGATTTTGATTATTTCTCTCGTTTAATCACTAATATGCAGGTCAAGCATCCTCATATGCAATTTTCACATAAATCTACGGTGTTGATTAGTCATTTGGCTTATGATGACGATGCTATTATTTTCTCTAATGCATCAAAAACTGCTTTCAAAATTTTAATGTCATTATGCTAAAGCAGTTTGGGCTTACATTTGTAAGTTTTTTGGTGTGGTTTGGCCTCGACGCTTTGAGGTTAAAGGTTTATTGTCGGTTTGGAAGGACACTTTTACTGATTCTCGAAAGCTGGAGCACTTCCCATTAACTATTTTTTGGTTTCTTTGGATGGCGAGAAATAGCTTTAAGTACCAAAACTCTCCACCCTCTCCTTCTACTTCTGTTTCATACATTCTTGCTCATTACTTCAAATTAAGGAGGAATTTCCTGGGTGAAGATCATTGTGCTTCTATCAGGCGGCCTGTGATCTTTAGTTGGAAACCTCCTGAAAAAGACTGGGTTAAAATCAATGTGGATGGCAGTTGGTGCACTTCTGCGGCTGGGGTTGGAGGGGTTTTTCGAGATTGGATGGGCAAGACATTATGTTTGTTTGCATCTCCGGTGGGGGCTGATTTCCTTTTTGAAACTGAATGTTGGGCGGTTCTCTTAGCGATGCATGTGGCTTTATGTTTTAAGATTACCAATTTTTATGTTGAAACTGATTCCTTGAGGCTGTACCAAATCCTCTTTAATTCTCAAAAGCCTCCTTGGAATGTTATAGGCATCTTTAACAGAATTTGGGCTCTCATCGCTCTCCATAATATTCAGATGCATCTGACTTTTATTTATTGGGAAGGCAACCAACCGGCGGATTGGTTGGTAAAATTTGGTAATGGTAATTTTTTGGTTGGCCTTCATCCATCTAGTGTGTTATGCAAGCTTATTGTTGGGGATACCTCGGATGTCCCCTTCGTCATATTTTGACTTTCTGGGGCTACCTGATTTGCCTGGTCACGGGTTGGATGGGTTTTTCATCCTTATGTCCTTTTTCGTTTATATTCTTGAGCTGTGCATTTTGGTGGTTGCTCTTTGTCTTTGCAGGTCCTCAATGGGGGGATCCTCGGGAAAAGGAGTTATCATCTCTCTTTTTGGAGCTGCTATTTTTGTTTCCCAAAATTATGTTTACCATGGCTCTTTCATTTAGACTTCCAGGCTTATTTCTTCTTTGTTGCAGATCATGTCTAAAGGCTTTATGGTTTTAGTCTCTTTTCTTTGGGATTACGTTTCTCCTTGGTATACTTCGGAGGGTATACAATTTATGTTATTTTTCTTCTTTTAATTTGTACTGTGGAAAGTGGAACCTCTAATACTTTTGTTAGTTGGGGATCCATTTTCCCTCCCCCCTTTTGTATTNATATATATATATATATATATGTATATATATGATACACCACCAATAAAATGTCATCATCCAACACGAATCTCGAGATGATATTTTAAGCAAGAAACATTCAAATTTTGATAAAAAGTCATCTAGTTCAGCAAACTTATAGTCAAACTGACCGATTCGATGAGACAGACCTAATGATATAAAAACTAGCCCAATCCAAGTCAAATCAAGCCCATATCAAGTCATTAAACCACATTTAGAAGATTTATGAGTACATTTGGAAAGTCAAAAGGCTGTTAAATATGGAAAGTTTATACTCAAATCAAGCGGCTCAACAAGACAATTCAAACGAGCATAAGATCATTCAATTCAGATATCATTAAGGCACTCAAATGTCCATTAAACGTCGTATGATTGAGGGAATCTCTCTAGACCGTCTGATCAAAATGGTTCATATTGCTGCATTAATTGCACCCAGAATACTATAAATATAGTCACATCTTTCTCATGAAGGGGAAAGAAGTCTATAGAGAGCCTGAAGTCTTGAGGAGAAGCTGCGGCTGAGCATCACCACCAATCGTCGTCAACCACTGCCGACCTCCGTCATCGACCACCGCCGACCTCCGTCCTCGACTGCCGTCGACTGCTGTCGGTCGCCGAAGACCACTGCAGACCTCAGAAGACCACCGTCGATCATTTTTTATCTTCTCCGACCATTGTCGACCACCGCCGACAGTCGTCAACCTCCACCTACCGTCATCGATTATCACCAATTAAACGTCATCAATCTACGTTATACCTTGAACAATATAGTTACCCTTTCCCGTCTGTGAGATAAGGGATTTCTGTAATCATTAATCAATAGTGGATTTTCTCAATTGGGCCAGACCACGTGGTTTTTTCCTTACGGGTTTTTCACGTAAAAATTTCTGGAGTCATCACTGTTTTTTATTTATTTCATCTGTGTGTGTGTTGAATTTTCATGTAACGCTAAAACGATAATTTGTTACTCTACCGCGGCAAATTTTCTAGCACGANGTATTATAAAAATTCAAACATTTTTGTGCAAGGAAGTCCCTAAAAATGAATGCAATAAATTTTGGTGAAATTTTCTTGAACACTGCAACATTATCTCTTAGAGTCGAAGCAAGATGGTCGTAATATTGAAGAGAAATTATTTTCTAAGAGCTCAACGACTTGGCTTTCAAATGTAGTGTTGTAGCGCTATAGCGCCGCCTCAAGGCAAGAGAAGTCAAAGGCTGATAGCATAAAGCCTAGGTTCCACACACTCTAATCTGCGCTGAGGTGCCCAGATCTAACACCTGAAGAACAACACTTTCGAAGTTGAAATGCGATCAATACTAGCACCAAAAAGTAGGTAACTAATAGATTATGGTCTTAAGGCCAGTTCTAGCGCACCACAGTGCCTATCTCAGCATTTAGGCACAATAATTGTAGTATCACAACGAAACCGTCATGACATAATAGTTGTGCCTCTTGAACAGTTGCAGTGCTTATCGTTATGCCAACACCACTGTAAATTTAGCTCTATCTACCATCCCCAGATAGATGATCGAACAAAGGTGGTTAAATCGTTCCCATGAAAATAGTTTACAAATCCATTTTGGCGATAACATCAAATCTAGGGACATCAATACATCATAGATCAGAATCACTAAATTAAACAATAATATAATGCCTTAGATGCAATGCAAGCATAAAATATAGAGAGAACGAATATTGTAGATGCAGATTAGCATTAAAAAATATATTCTAGATGCATCCAACGCATTAATTACTCAATTTTATANGTAAAGATTTCTTCTCCTTCCTTTTCTGGTTTGTGGAATATATTATTTAAGATTTTTTTATACGGATCTTAACAAGATTGTCTCAGTGATCAAAGTTTTGATGTTTTCGGTTTACATTATATGTGGTTTCTTGAACATTGAACATAATTTCATTTCTCCTTTAAGAGGAAGAGAGATTGATTCAGATATAATGGTTTGCTATTACCTCTCTTTTAATCAAGAACGAAAGCTGAAGAGCAGGGGATGTCTGTATTAACTCAATTCCCACCATACATGAGTTTGTAGAAGCTTTAGTGTAGTAATGTAGATTATATTTGCATGGTGTTATTCTTTCTAAGGGCATTACGGATTTCCAGTGAATTAAAAGAAAAAAAAAGGAGGAACGGACTGCGGTGTAATAATTTGAGTGGCTAGATGTTAGTTTGGCTTTGAATATGTTCATGTAGTAATAAGTATAATCCTTATATATATTCGTATTAGTGCTTTGGGTTTGTTCACCTTTTCTTATACAGTGGCATATTTTCTGTGGATTTAAACTTTCTTTTCATATACCCTCCCTCATTCAATATTACAAATTAAAATCTCAGTATTGCTTTGAAAATCGAGTCATTGGTGCATACATTTAGCTAGTGGATTATCACATTGAACTGATTCAAATTTTATTTGCAATATTTTATATCTTCTGGGTAAGCATGAGTAAATTGTTTTACTTTCTTTATGTTCTCATATGTTATTTAAAAAAAAAAAAAGAGTTAAAGTGTTAAATATGTAAATACATAAAAGCCGATGTGATATGTATGTAAATCGGCAACTATTCTTTAATGGTTATGCCTGAAAATCCGTATAGTGGTAGGAATGTAAGAAATTGAAAGTTTACATGTTACATATATAAATACATAAGAATTGGATGGTATGTTTGCAAATATCCCCTAATTTTAATGTCGTGATATTCAAATATAAAATTAAAGCCTTCTATTTTCTCCATTAAAGTGATATACAAAATTTCAAGAAGTTCAATCATTTTGATCCTTAGATGATGAATTTCATTGCATAAGAATAAAGCATATTTTTAAGTTTCATATATGTGGTGCATTCCTATACAAACCTGGTCGCGGTCGAGGCATTGGAGGAGCATGAATTTACCCTTGAGCAGACAAGACGAGACGACATAAAACTTTGCATCGGTGAGATCAATCCAAAACAACTTGGCTTTTATTTTAAAATCTTCTCTAAACTTTTAAATTCTTAATATAAATATTGAAACATTTAAATTTATAAACTTTCAAACCCATATCAACATAACAAACACCAATTCAAAACACATTAAATATATGCAATAAGTCATTTTAGATATGTTCCATTCCATCTCTCTCTTCTCTTCTCGGGACGAGATAACGACGCGGTCAAGTGATAATTCGTCTCCGAGCAGCGGTCCAGACTACAATAGATGGTGGCAGAAGGAACTTCAACCGAGCTTCGATAGATTTAAATAACATACCTATAGGACGTTGAGGTTGTTAGTCTGCCACGACGTAAATCCTCGCACTATCTTTTAGGACTTCATACGATTTCATATCGTACGATATAAGTCCTAAACTTTTTAGGATTCCGAGGTCGTCGTCTGGTACGACATAATTCCTCATATTTCCTCGGGTCATTTACATATGAAATATAGATATAAGCCCCGAATATCTAAATAATTTACAGGACTGAAATATCACATAATTTCTCTTTCAAAGACTTAAAGCCAAATCATAGGTTAGTTTGAGATGTCACTGAATATTCTTCAATATCTTCGACATCTCTTACTTTTTGTTCTTTTGGATTCCGAAAATAAATGTTCCTATTTAAACATATCCCATTTGACTTTTCCTATGAACAATCGTGGAAACCTGAATGTTGAATTCTTGAAGACGAAACCTCTGATTATTATCGAGAGTTTTCTTAGGTGACTTCGGTTGTCTAAGATGTAATTAACTATAGGAGTTTGTCTCTATAGGGAATTAAGAACCCATATTAATCTAAACTCTGTCTAATCTGTGAATTAGATAGGGAAATTTGTTGGCTATAAATTTGTAGACCAAAATAGAATCATAAACTTTTAAGTTTAGATAGTTAAGTCTACTAATAAGTGATACGATCATCCTTCTAGATAATATAGCATTTATGGTATCATGCTCAGCTTTTTAAACTATTAGATATATGAGGTTTATTTGGTCTCATCATTTTTCAAAAATAAAGGATGCAATTTTCACAAAATTAAAATTACATTATATATTATACTAAATTTAAAATTTAAAGTTCTATTTTCAAAAAAGAGAAAAAAAAATTGCCGACAGAGATGTGGACATTTTTTTCCTTAATTTCTTTATTTGCTTATTATAGTTCATGTTTATGATTTAAGGTTGTTTCTTCTTTTATTTACTATTTTTACTTCTTTTATTTCACACTTTATTTTCTTACTACTTGCACTTACTTTTTTTTTATTTTGTATACTATTTTTATCTATTCTTATAAATTCATTTACTCTTGATTCACATAGCCTCAGTGGCTGTGTCGTTTTCCCTATGGGTATTATCAACATGGTCAATATATAGAAGAAGTGAGTTACACAACACCCCACCATATATGCTAGGACTATTGTGATGACAGACTATACACCACTCTAATTCATACGGTAGATTCACTCACCGAGTCTCAAAAGTACCATATTCCATCGTCAGGCGCTATATTTCAACTTTTGCCCTCATTCCGTATAAGTTCTTCTACTTTTTTTTTTCCAATTGTGTCAGACGTCACACGATACATGCACATTGAGCTCATCAGAGATGTGTAAGTATTTTAGAGCACAAGAAAATGCACTTAAATCTCTATTTTGCTTTATAAGTGCAGATTAATTTTTTTCATATTTTATCCATCCAAGCAAGTTGTTCACGTTAACAAGGGCATCATGCAGAGCAAGTATGATGCTCCATAGTTTATCTTAAAAGAAGATTATGATTGCAACTTGAGATATGTGATTTATAAAGTTTGAGATAAACCATAAATAAAAATATTAACTTGTAAAATTATATCCATCAAATTGATTGATGCTCTTAGTATAAAAGAAGTTCTCCTGTTTGCCTATATATCATTAATAAATTAGGAAAAGTTTTGAGGCTAGAGGGGTATCATGTTTGCTTGATATATTCACTGGCATACACAAAATGATTAAAAGATTTCTATGGGTTGGGGAGGACGTCTTAATCCAGTTGTGTAGACCTTGGCCTCTCCTAGGAGAAGCAAAATTGAGTTCTAGAATGTGGGGACTTGACTCCTAACTACACACTAAAGGTGTGCTTCACATAATAAGTACAAGCAAAAGACACAAACTACTTCCTGAGCACTGAGGCACACCATAGGTATGAGCTAATCTTATACACTTCAAACTCACCTCATAGAGGGGATTAATTATCAATCCAAGTGGTGTTACTGAACACCCTATCATGAATAGAGGGTAGTTTGAATTTATGGTGGAGCCTAGTGCCACCATCATGCCTATGGTTCACGAGTTCATTACAGATATGAAAGAACACATGGACTATAAAGTCTTTGATAAAGGCAAATGGGTCTCCTTTAATAATTGTATTATCAATGATGTATATGAGCTTCCTAATTACGGCACTGATCAGTCTATTGAATTTCTTGATAGCATCCTAGCTATTAAGAAATTTTAAATTTAACATGGTACGACTTGGGTGTCCAATGGAAGAGTTGGAAGGAAAAGTTATAAATTTCTTCACCTGAGCTCTGACATTGGAAAGCTTACTGTTCTTTCATTTATGTCAAGTTATTAACATGCTCTCATGTGAGCGAGATAACTAAAGATCTGGCTGCATTAATTTATGTGATCCATAAATTAGTGATGATCGACATCGGTCATCTAATCATGAGTTTTATTCTTTATATCACTCATGGAAGTACGACTATCAAGATCAGCTATCCCTCCTTTATTTACTCCATCTGTGAGAAAACTAGAGTCTTGGGGGAGCCCAGGGAAGAGTAATTCTTTTGTAAAAGTTTTTTCACCAAGGAGCTTATTCGCTCTTATAAGAGCTCCGGTGAGATCACCCTAGCTTCCCAATAGGTTTCTACTTCCACTCCATCTTGAGCCAAGTGCATGTTATTGAGAGGAAATGCAGTGCCCTTGGGTCACAAGGTCGATCACATCGAGCAACAACACTTTTGCCAATGTACATGGAAGTATGAGAATAGTAATGCAATGACACATATATTCTCTTAGCACATGGGAGTTAGCCATGTACGCTTCTTGAGCTACTACCCTACCCGTTATATTCAGAGGATGGACCCAACGCAGGTATCGGGGACGACAATAGCAACGAAAGCACCATTGACATGTTAGAAGAGTGCTGAGGGAGATTTCTATATTTTGTGTTGTTTGTTTTATTAGTTCTGATGTTTATGAGAGTTTGTTTGCTATTTGCGTTATATGTGATTTTAGAGATAAATATATCAATTTTATGTTTTTTTAGTATAAATTATTTATAACTTTAGTTCATTTTCTTGTAACTCGTATTTGTTATATTCTATTAGTCTATTCTTGACAATTTGTGTTTTTTGTTTGTGTCTCTTTTAAGTAATAAATTCATTTAAGTATTTATGATTGGAAGATTATAGTAGAGTAATTAAATTAAGGTTATTCACTTATGAGTTAATCAATGAGTATGTTAATTAAAGGGAATAATAAACTTGTAAGAATGATTAAAATTCTTTTTGAGCTAATAATAACCAATCAATTTACTTGAAGTAATAGATCTTTTTGTTTCAAAAAATCAAGTTACACACGAACACAATTGGCTAAATTCTAATTTAACTAATAATTAATATCAAAGTTTTATAAATATCAATTTGTACAATTTAAGAATTATTAGTATTATTTAAACAATAATACTTCAAATTGAAACTGACAAAGTGGAGTTGATTAGAGTAAGAGAATATAAGGTATTCAAAATAATTTATAGACTTTATTAAAAATAGCTATGCCAAAAAAGTCATTATTAAGAGCTAAAAAGANTTCTTCAATCTATATATATATATATATATATATATATTATTTGTTAATGAGAATTTATGCATTTTAAGAAGTTTATATGGACTTAAACAATACACACACTTGATATTTTATTTGATAATAATCCTTAAGTTAAGTACTACTCATTTTCTCTAGGATATAAAACTTAGATTAAAAGCTTGACTCATGTCTTCCTTACTTATTTTCTTATATGTATTATAAAAATTCAAACATTTTTGTGCAAGGAAGTCCCTAAAAATGAATGCAATAAATTTTGGTGAAATTCTCTTGAACACCGCAACATTATCTCTTAGAGTCGAAGCAAAATGGTCGTAATATTGAAGAGAAATTATTTTCTAGGAGCTCTACGGCTTGGCTTTCAAATTTAGTGTTGTAGCGCTATAGCGCCGCCTCAAGGCAAGAGAAGTCGAAGGCTGATAGCATGAAGCCTAGGTTCCACACACTCTAATCTGCGCTGAGGTGCCCAGATCTAACACCTGAAGAACAACACTTTCGAAGTTGCAATGCGATCAATACTAGCACCAAAAAGTAGGTAACTAATAGATTATGGCCTTAAGGCCAGTTCTAGATCACCACAGTGCCTATCTCAGCATTTAGGCACAATAATTATAGTATCACAACGGAACCGCCATGACATAATAGTTGTGCCTCTTGGACAGTTGCAGTGCTTATCATTATGCCAACACCACTGTAAATTTAGCTCTGTCTGCCATCGAACAAAGGTGATTAAATCGTTCCCATGAAAATAGCTTACAAATCCATTTTGGCGATAACATCAAATCTAGGGACATCAATACATCATAGATCAGAATCACTAAATTAAACAATAATATAATGCCTTAGATGCAATGCAAGCATAAAATATAGAGAGAACGAATATTGTAGATGCAGATTAGCATTAAAAAATATATTCTAGATGCATCCAACGCATTAATTACTCAATTTTATTGCTGATTTCAAATTAAAAAAGATAATTAAGGGACAAAGAGCAAAGCNGACTGAATTGTTGATTTCCAACATATAGGCCCTCCACCAAGAGTAAACACATATCCAGTTGTAGACCTTCTGCAATCCAAATCACCTGCATAGTCTGAATCAACATACCCCACAACTGAAGGATCATTCTTCTGACTGCCAAAAATAAGTCCATGTCCTACAGTACCCTTTAGATATCTGAAAATTCACTTGACTGCTTCCCAATGTCGCCTTACAGGTTTAGCCATGTATTTGCAGACTTGACTAACAGCATGAGCCAAATCAGGACGAGTACATACCATAATATACATCAAACAGCCAACTGCACTGGCATGTGGAACCTTAGCCATGTCTTCCATTTCTGTATCTGTCTTAGGACACTGTTCTGAAGAAAGCTTAAAATGATTTGCCAAAGGAGTGCT
>JXCR01144250.1:307859-325430 GCA_002079205.1 Phalaenopsis hybrid cultivar | reverse complement strand
GCTTGAAATGACTCGAAAAAAAAATTATATAACTTTTTATATAACAATATATTACATATGTTATTTATATAATAATATATTATATATATTTATGTTTAAGTTTAAATCATAACACCTAATGTGGCAATATGGTTAGTATTTTCTTTTGTATAAATTTAATCCAGGTTCGAATCCCACACTTTACATCTATTTTTCTCAATTTTAGTTTAACGAGCCAATTTTGAGCCGAACGTGAACACACTGTTCACGAGCCGATTTCGAACACGAGCTATTTCGAACGAGCCAAATACGAGCCAAGCCCGAGCTCGCTCAAGCTCGGCTCTTTTACAGCCATAAGGATACACAGATACTTCTAATTAAAGGGAAGTATTGTGTCAGTACTGTGTTGAACTTAACACGCCGCTGACACATGTCACTGCAAGAAATTGTCCGATTAGCATCGATAAATCGGGCCTTTATCCAAGATTAATCTTGATTAGCATTGGATTAGCTTCAAAAAAAAAATTTACATTAAAATGGGTGTCGTTAATTGATTTAGTGTCGACATTTGCATCGGATTTTTATTACCATAGACAAAAAGCTGTTACTAAAAAATCATGTCGTAAATGTCGACGACGCTAACGTAACGGTGCATTATCGTCAACAGAGGCAAACACCAAAGACTTTACATTCTAGCATCAGAATATTCCCATGCAAACCTGTAACAAAAAAAAAAACAACAACAACAACAAAATGATCAAATTACTACACACCTGTAGATAACATCCACAAGCAAACATAATAGAACAAAAATCTCCAACATATTTACATAATTATTCCAATTTGGATTAAATATAAACAGATTCAACTGTTCAAAGTTCACACACAGGAGAATCAAAGTTCGATTAAGTAGAAAAGAAAAAAATATAATCGCCCCTACGTCGGGGGAACAGATCGAACACAAAATAAAACTCCTAATCTTCCTGCTCCTCCTCCTTGACCGCACTCATAGGCCGCTTGTCCCGACAATCAAGACTCTTCGTCAAGCGTGCCAGGCTATCTGCAACAATTTGCTGGTCTTCACACACCTGTCGACGCTCTTCATTCTTCTTAATCACATGCATGGCAAGCTCCTAGTGCTGAGCATGTAACGAGCTGTTGGGGCCACCCACAAATGCAGGGGAGCGCTCGGCCTCAAATGTTATCTCCTTTGGTTTTAGGCCATACGTTGTCCCTTTCTTCTTCCCCGTCGTCTACGTCTACAACTCAAAATCGGACTGATCATTAGTAGACTGGCCACCACTGCTGCTGGCAGACGGCGATGTCTGGATGGTCATCTCCCTCTTTCTCTCCTGGAGCTGTCTGCACTCCTCCTGCATGACAAAATTAAAACATTAATATGCATTTCAAATATTAATTGGCATATTAATAGTCCCACAAAATTAGAAAATTACATTTTTTTAACTTACATTGACGCACCGAGAAAGCTCGGATATCCATTGTTGTGTTTCCACACGCTGATGTGTGATGGCATGCAACCCTGCATTGGATGGTTCTTGGTCAAGCTCTTTGGCTTGTATATATGTTCAGATAAATATAAGAGTCACTTAATTACATAATTCTACAAACTTCTACTTTTTGAGATAATAATATCAGTCTCTGGTTGTGCTATGTGTGGGGGATTGAACCTCCAATGTGGAGTGCGACCCCTCTGACTCTCTCCATCTTTTGGTTCTGCTTTTTAGCATATTTCTTCCTCTGGCATTCCGAAGACGCCCATGCTCGGTTCAACGCCGCCCCCACTGGTAATCCACTATCGGTAGCTCTCTGTCGTTATCACTGATGTCGTCACCGACCTTTAGCTGCACACATGTCGCCCGCTGCCCACAACAGTCACTCGCCTGCCACCCACCCATCGTCAATCGATCGTCTGCTGCCCAGCAGCAGCAACCTCTGTCGGTCGCCCACTCACTGCATCCACCACCTTAATAGCTAGGTAGCCCCTCCACAACAGTTCACTGTAGCCCACCTGCTGCCAACAGAGCAACCACCCATAGTGGCCACCTACCTGCCCGCTGCAGCTGCTGCAATTTTCTCTGCAAACTCGTCGCCGCCGCCGCCTCAACAGCCGACCATCCTCCTACTGTCGTTGTCTGCTGGCATCCTAGCCACTACTAGATAAAAAATATATATTTTTTTAAATACATTATTTTTATTTAAACCAAATAAAAAAAATAAAATCTTTTATTTATTTCACAGTGAATAAAATAACTGAAAAATACTTTAAATACATTATAATCATAATACTCTATACAATACATTCCAATTTAAGCAAACCAACCGCCATTTAAGGATAGCAAAAAACTCAACTCTNCTCTTCGTCAAGCGTGCCAGGCTATCTGCAACAATTTGCTGGTCTTCACACACCTGTCGACGCTCTTCATTCTTCTTAATCACATGCATGGCAAGCTCCTAGTGCTGAGCATGTAACGAGCTGTTGGGGCCACCCACAAATGCAGGGGAGCGCTCGGCCTCAAATGTTATCTCCTTTGGTTTTAGGCCATACGTTGTCCCTTTCTTCTTCCCCGTCGTCTACGTCTACAACTCAAAATCGGACTGATCATTAGTAGACTGGCCACCACTGCTGCTGGCAGACGGCGATGTCTGGATGGTCATCTCCCTCTTTCTCTCCTGGAGCTGTCTGCACTCCTCCTGCATGACAAAATTAAAACATTAATATGCATTTCAAATATTAATTGGCATATTAATAGTCCCACAAAATTAGAAAATTACATTTTTTTAACTTACATTGACGCACCGAGAAAGCTCGGATATCCATTGTTGTGTTTCCACACGCTGATGTGTGATGGCATGCAACCCTGCATTGGATGGTTCTTGGTCAAGCTCTTTGGCTTGTATATATGTTCAGATAAATATAAGAGTCACTTAATTACATAATTCTACAAACTTCTACTTTTTGAGATAATAATATCAGTCTCTGGTTGTGCTATGTGTGGGGGATTGAACCTCCAATGTGGAGTGCGACCCCTCTGACTCTCTCCATCTTTTGGTTCTGCTTTTTAGCATATTTCTTCCTCTGGCATTCCGAAGACGCCCATGCTCGGTTCAACGCCGCCCCCACTGGTAATCCACTATCGGTAGCTCTCTGTCGTTATCACTGATGTCGTCACCGACCTTTAGCTGCACACATGTCGCCCGCTGCCCACAACAGTCACTCGCCTGCCACCCACCCATCGTCAATCGATCGTCTGCTGCCCAGCAGCAGCAACCTCTGTCGGTCGCCCACTCACTGCATCCACCACCTTAATAGCTAGGTAGCCCCTCCACAACAGTTCACTGTAGCCCACCTGCTGCCAACAGAGCAACCACCCATAGTGGCCACCTACCTGCCCGCTGCAGCTGCTGCAATTTTCTCTGCAAACTCGTCGCCGCCGCCGCCTCAACAGCCGACCATCCTCCTACTGTCGTTGTCTGCTGGCATCCTAGCCACTACTAGATAAAAAATATATATTTTTTTAAATACATTATTTTTATTTAAACCAAATAAAAAAAATAAAATCTTTTATTTATTTCACAGTGAATAAAATAACTGAAAAATACTTTAAATACATTATAATCATAATACTCTATACAATACATTCCAATTTAAGCAAACCAACCGCCATTTAAGGATAGCAAAAAACTCAACTCTGGAAGTTACTTGGTAAAACATATTGATTCTCTTTCAAAACTTATTTTACATCAATGGATTTCAAATAGTTTAAACCCAAGTTATATTGGAGATTGGATTACACGTGTACAACAGAGACTTAAATATTGATATGATTTTCATTTTTTTTATTTAAAGAAATTTGACTATTTTACTATTAAATGTAAAGCTTGTTAGTAGCACTAAAATGTAAATGAGAGAAAAATGGAAAATTTTCACCTAANTAATTTGCTCTGCCAGCCCACTGGCATTGCCACCTTAGCAGTTGGCTATCCACCCACTGTCGGTGCATGCTGGCTTCCCAGCCACTGCCAGATAAAAGAATATATTTTTAAATACATTATTTTTAATATGCTTCAAACAAATAAAAAATATAAGATCCTTTATTTATTTTATAGTGAGTCAAATAACTTATAAGTACTTCAAATCCATTGCAATCATAATACTCTGCAACTCTTTCACAATACATTTCATTTTCAGCAAAACGAACTACCATTTAAGAATTGCAAAAAACACTGAGCCTAGAAATTAATTATTTAAGTATATTCATTCTCTTTCAAAACTTATTGCTGCATCAATGATTTTCAAATCGTTTAAACCCAAGTTTATATTGTAGATTGTCTTACACATGTAGAGCATAGAGTTAAATATTGATATAATTTTTTTTTTTTATTTATTTAAAGAAAATTGACTAATTTACTACCATATTTAAAGCTTGTTACTAGCACCAAAATGTAAATGAGAGAAAAATGTAAATTCTCCACCTAAGATGACGGAGAAATTTGGTCCAATCCAAAAAACTTGTAATTACTTGTTTTGTTGCTATTGGTCCCATGCCTACAGTGTGTATTTGTTTCAGCTTGATGGATAATGAGTACTACGCTTTCTCTATTTAATGATATATATATATAACCTCATGAATAGAGTATTAGTGCTCCCTGAAACAGACTCCAAATGACAGGAATTGGTCATCCGACAGAACCATATGGCACAGGAACGAGTCCAAAGACAGATCATTTAATGAATATTCTTAGTCCTCATTTTGCAGCATTAAACATCTCGACTATATTTATTAATCTCGAAATATCTTCACATTACACTGATAAAACTGCTTCGCCAAAGCAACACAGCAATTAAACTGCTGCAAAAAATCTAGCAATCTCAATGATTTTAGCAGCAACTGAGTAGCATCAATGTAATTATAATCATTGCACACATTAATATTATATTCCACACGCTCACATTAATATTATTTTCGATCTCTGCTAAGTATAATGTATTTTCTTTCACTTGCTTAATGTAGAGATTGAGGTGCAGTATGTTTTAGTATATATGTAGAGAAAATAATTGCAGCATTACATACAAAAACATAGACATAACTTATTCTTACTCTTACTCTCCTTGTTGTATTTATGGCTTTTATTTTATGGGTTTATTTTATTTGATTTGTTCCCTTTTTAGGTTTTTTCTTTATGTACTCTAAGCCTCCTCTATAAAAAAAACTTAGAGCTTATGAGAGGGGTATGGTGAGAGAAGTGTTGAGTTGTAACCCTAAGCTGTTTTTGTTTCTTCTCATATGCTGCTAGTGAAATCTCCGTCCCCGTGGACGTAGGCGAATCAATTAACGTTGAACCACATAAATTTTTTTTATTTGATTTTTGTTGTATGAATTTCTACGCTTTCATGTTATTTTCACATATAACACTTTTTGCCACTCATTTTTTTTTTCTCTTAATTTTTCTTTTATGTTATTTATGATTGACTCGCCAGCTATTATAAATGCGTTGTTTTCATTTCNGAAATCAGATTTCTTTTGAGCTCTGGTACGTACCTGATATTTTTCAGTACTCGTTCAACTCCATCAAACATCTTTATCCTGATTGATCCACTTCCAAANTTAATCTTTTATTTATTTATTTATTTTTTCATCACAGGGATTTACATGCATACCACACAATTCTTATGTATTCCACATCCAACACCTAAACATTTATAATACCAACCAAATTTTTAACATCACTTCGAAAACACCACCATCATTATCTTTTTAAATGGGAAATACACTTTTTCATGCATAGGTTTATGACACCAAGGTGTTATGACTGTGAATATAAAACTTCGGGTGTTAGATATGTAAATACATGAGAATTGGGTGGTATGTATGTAAATTTCCCTTTTTATTTTCTTAGCACTCATACGTTTTATAAATATGCTGAATGGGTTTTCCATATTGGCAGTGTGTTGCAGCTAATAATGGAGCACGACAGAAGTTCGTTGATGGTAAGGCTCTTCCAAGTTCTTAGAATTGAGGCATTGTGCACATTTTTTGCCTGAAATTTAAAGCTGGTTTTTTTAAATTTTTCAAATTTAATTTGAAATGACAAATCAAATCAATATAGTGAAGGAGTTGAATGGTCTGATTCCAATGCCTTACATATGTGGTGTTTGTGTATTTGTGATTTCGCTCAAACGTTGCAAAAAAAAGAAAAAAGAAAAAAAAAGAAAAAAAAAGAGGAAGAAAAAAGAAAAAAAGATGAATGATTTTATAAATCGATGTATTTGTATGGTCTTTATTCCAATGTTCAACAAATTACCCCTAAAATGATGGCCTTTTTAGCCAGATTTTTTATCACTCACGATGATTGAATTTGTCATATTTTCATTCTTTGTTTTTTCTTTTTGCATGCAAATTTCTTCCAAAAGTTTCATCTCAATGAAATCATTTTTGTAATTACAAAAAATTATATCTTATTCGCATATTTATTCCCCTCGTAAATCTTGCTGCATTATCACCCATCTCGTGCTTTATGGAATAGTATGTTCATTTTGCTACAATTAATATGTTTTTATTTTGATGCTCCATATGCTGCAGCCTGCATTCCAAATTATTTGATCCCTTTGATAGAGTTCGAATGCCCAATTGAATTGTTTGATAACATTCGTGCTATTGCCCTCTCAGTCATTGGAATTTTATGCCAGGTAACATGCTTGTTAACCGCCCACTACTAAAATCTTGGTAGATTAACATGCATACCACTCGATTCATATGCATTTACATATCACCTAAACTTCAATTTTTACATATATATCACCTTACCTATTCAATAAAATATGTATTTCACTTTTTTAAAAGTTAAAACTGTGGTGTTTTTGATGTGATATAAAAGATTTGGGTGGTATAAATGCAAAACAGTGAAGTTTAGCTGTTGGATATGTAAATAGATAGTAATTGAGTGGTTTGTTTGTAAATGCCCTTAAAATCTCATGCCTGACTAGTCTTGCCTTCTTTTTCTTAAAGGCTGGAGAACCTTTTGTCATTGATTGGGCTATTAAGAGCAATGTCGTTGAAGTTTGCCACACCATTTTGGCGACTGCTAGCGAGCTTAACAAAGTGGTAGTGTGATCTTTCCTTCCTCGTTATTTTTCCATTATTTTTTTCTTTTAATATCTTTATGAGTTTGATGCTTTTGTGGTATTTAATAAGTGTCATCTTCTTTAATTATAATCTGAAAATTTTAGTGAAATTTCTACAATTGTGCGTGAACTGTTGAGATTATAATACAATCGTCTAGCAACCACCAAGAAAACAAATAACAAAAACAATAAGAACAAATAAATAAGCACAAAATATATAAATTTAGGAGATTCATACATATCTACGATTACATGGAGATGAAATGATATTATTAAGCATAAAAGAATACATTGAAGTTTATACAGTAATTTTTTGAAAGAGAAAAATTCTGGTGATACGAGGTTGTAATCCTTATTGTGAGTACCTTATGGCAATATATTTTCTTCTGATACGAAGATGTCATCGTTATTGTGAGTCTCCGGATGGCAATATATTTTCTTCTGCAAACACTAGGTGTTCTTTGTATTTTTCTCCTTCACAATCTATAGATTTGCCCGTGAAATTCAAAATTTCCCTTGTACTTGTCTCTGATAAAGAAGCCAAAAAATCCCTAGCCTCCGCTTGTTCTCGGTACTTGGAGGTGAACCCGTTAGAACCTAAACCTCACTGTTTGGTTTAGTAAATTACAACAATCCGAGATTATCTTTCTAGTGTGAAGTGTATAACCGATAACGGTGGACTGCGGCTAGCGGAGTTTAGTGGTTGGCGGTGGTAATGAGGTGACCAACATTGTGACAAGGTGGTCAGCAGTGGTGAAAGGCTAAGCAGATTATTTGAAATTTGCTCAAATTAGGAAAATTTCAAATACTTTGAAAGTGAATCAGATTGGAATGTTTTTTTATTCCTGCCAAACACTGGAAGTTTTTAGAAGTTTACATTTAATTTATTTTAACCTAGCCACCTAGTGTTACTTGCAACCAAACAACCTATAAAATGGAAGACCAAATTCTGCTACTGTATTTGGACGAAGTCCTCTTCCCATATCTTTGTTGTCAAATTCCTTGGCGTGGGTGGCTAGGGTTATGGATGCTATTGGGCATCTCTTGCGATAATATGCATGGGAGAGAATGTCATAGTGCAGTTTGCTTCTAGAATCCACAAATTCTACTAATCAATTTGACTGATCCACATCATTGATCTTTCCTTCTTTGTCTAGTTTCATTGAACTCACCGAGATGGTTTTATTTTTTATTTTTATTTTGTGAATCATTAACTATAATAAAAATCTAAATTCAAATATTTAGATTGGCTCATTATTTTTTTTTGGTTGTTCCTATTTTAAGAAGTTTTTATTTTTTATCCAATGTGAAAACCTTAGATTACCTCCCCCTCTTTTATGTCTAAACCTATATTTTTTCTCTAGAATTGGTCATGTTTGAAATCAATAGTCTTCTACTTATATTTACATGGCATCACAATAACTTTATTGGCTTTTCCTCTTATTTTTTACCGTATTTTCTCTCTTTTGCCCCTTGTTATGACTTGTAAAAAAGAAGCACCTACCCTGAGATATGGTCCAATCATGAATAATCTATTTTAATCAAAATCACTATCCCATAAGAGACTTCTCTTTCTGTCACCAGCCATAACCTTATTTGAAAATTTTCATCCAAATAGTCTCATCAATTTTGATGTTTGTGGGGAAGACAAAGAAGATTGTCTTATAGAAGGGCTTTAGTCTTCAAGAGGGTTAAAGTTCCTTTCATGAAAAATATAAATAGCATGGTGATGTCATGTCTAATAAAATGAAAGATAAAGAGAATTAGAGAAAGTTTCATGCACTACAATAGCTCCAAGTAGCAAAAGAAATCTACTTCAATGTTGACAATATCTGGCCATATTTGAGATCAAGAGCACTCTCATAGACTTCTGTCAAGATGATGACATTGTTATGATATATTTCAAATGTTCATGAAACATATAAGTAGTATGGTGATGTCATGACTAATAAAATGCATGATAAATAAAATTAGAGAAAGTTGCAAGTGCTACAATACCTCCAAGTAGCAAAAGAATTCTACTTCAATGTTGACAATATTTGGCCAAACTCGAGATCAAGAGCATTCTCTAAGACTTAAAGATACTCGAGTTAACCCAAATCACTATAGAAAAATTAAATATTTTTATTGAAAGGCAATAGGCGGTTACAACCAATATACTTGAAAAGGAAAATACAACACGACATTCAGGAATTTGAAATAATAGACACAATACAAACAGTCAAACTAGGGTGGATCTTGGGCTGGTGGGGGTGATCGGTGACGGTTGGAGAGGCGGTAGCAAAGGGATATGTGGGCCGGACTGCAATGGAGTAACGTCTTGGGTCGGTTCTGGGCGGCGGGAACAATCATGAAAGTGTAGGGGAAGTACTGGAACAACAGCTAGGCTGCAGAGATGCGGTTCAGGTGGCTGGAGCAGTGGTGGACAGCAGGTAAGGAGGGAGAAGATGGCTGGACCGAGGTTGGATGGCAGGGGATAGCTGTAAAAACAGTGACTGCGCTGTTTTCTGGGGACTCCAGCATGGGGACATTGAACTGGACGAAGGGGAATCAATGTAGGAAGGCATGGGGAAGGGTAGAAAAGGATAAATATCACATCGGGAGCGAGATACAACCGAAACAACACTCGCTTTTGGATACAACCTTAAAAGGGAGAAACTAGGACAACGATGACTGTCCTGAACATAAACACAAAAACTCCCTTTCAAATCCTAATACAAAACATATATGGGAAAAGACTAGAAAGGGCAAAAGGATTAAAGGAAATATGCTGAAAACTGGAAAGAAATCAGAAGAGGAGCTACTCGGTTCCATTCGGGGCCATTCATACGACATGTCTCCAACTTCCGGGTCACGTGAATATCGCATGATGGAAACGATCCTGCCTCAGCCTTGGACATCCCGCGGTAGTGCGGGAGGGACGCCCACGTTACTCAAGTATAATGTTGTTATGATATATTTTAAACCTTTACCTCATTATTGGCGACATTTAAATTTTTTTTGATTAAATATATTGAATCTACTCAAAAGACAATTGACAGTACATGGAGATGATGGAACAGGAAAATGTGTTCAGGTTCATACTTCGTCTAAATAAAAGCTCATNTGAATATCGCATGATGGAAACGATCCTGCCTCAGCCTTGGACATCCCGCGGTAGTGCGGGAGGGACGCCCACATCACTCAAGTATAATGTTGTTATGATATATTTTAAACCTTTACCTCATTATTGGTGACATTTAAATTTTTTTTGATTAAATATATTGAATCTACTCAAGACAATTGACAGTACATGGAGATGGTGGAACAGGAAAATGTGTACAGGTTCATACTTCGTCTAAATAAAAGCTCAGATAAAGTCTATGGGATAATCTTAAGGATGAGGCCCCTATTCAATATTCATAAAACCTTTTTTGAGGTTCAATGAGAAGAAAGCAGGAGAAAGTAAACACTGGAAGCACCTAACAATGCTCAAAGCTCCAATATTGACAACTTTGCCCTTGCAACTTGTGGAATTTCTATTCAACCATGGAGTTGATAGGTACAAGTTGATGACTAGACTATGGTGTTATCATTGGCACAATACTGGACACTCGTGATAATTGATGAAAGATACATGAAAGATTCCTTGACTATAAATTGAGGGTCATGTAAAATCATGAAATGCATGGCAACGCAACCACTATGAAGCTCCAACATCACCTCACAAAAGTTCATTTATCATTGAGCAAATTGAATTATTTAAAGGGCATTTACATACATAGCACTTAATGCTTATGGATTTACGTATCTTACACCAAAGCGTTCAGTTTTACATGAATAGCACCCAATTCTTTCATATCACATAAAAAAAAAGCACTAATTACACTTTTTAATGGTCAAATCTACCTTTTCATACATAGTAAAGTGTCATGCTTGTCAATATGAAAGTGAGATACATAAATGCATACGAATTGAGTGCTGCATATTTAAATTTCCCATTATTTTAAAATTTCTTTAGCAACTACAAAAATCCTAAAAAGCTCTATAGATTATTGGATATGTTTTGGGTTTTGCTTATGTTTTTGAAAAGGTAACTCATTGAATAATTTCATTTTTACCTCTGGACAACCAGGATACTAGATTGTCAACTTTGATGCTTCAATTAATCTTGTGATCGGCGATGCTAGAATTTTTCATGAGTATAATTAAATTTTGCCTCAAAAAATTTATGATTTGAATTGTTAATGGATTCTTTTTTATTGTTGATTGCATGACATCTATCTTATTTTAAAGGACATTGTCCTTGAAATAGTGCTTCATGTTTTAAACTTGGATAGCAACCTTCTTTTTATTAGCAAAGTTATAATAAACCTTAATTGTGTGACATTTACGATCCCTGAAAGTATATGTGTCAATAAAGTAGTATAAGGATATATGCTCGTGTATCGATCCCACTGAGAACTTGTTGATTTTCAATGTCTGAACTTTCTTGCCCACTGATTAAAAGTATGGATTAAATTTTTTGAAATTTGGTGATTTTAAAAGGTACTAATCCTAATTTTTTGTAATAATAAAGTCTAAGGGAAAATAGTGAGAAAACAGTGAGGTTTTCTTTCAAATGTAAAATTCTCCCCTAAATTGGATCTTTAGAAATGTAACTTTAACTATGTGATAACAATGATGGGTGACATTCAAGAACAAAACTTCACCTTATCCTGTCTCGGGTTTTTGAGAAGGTTTTGAAATCATAAATGTTTAATTTCCTAAATTATGTGATTATCTCAAGATCTCATATTTTCTATTATGATTTCACTAATCAAGAAGCAGTAACCCTATTCTTCTAAATCAGTCTGAGTTGACTTAATTATTTCACTGGCATGCTTTCGCAAACTAGATCATAACATATTTTAATGTAACAATTGACCAAATTGAAACTCAATAAATTTTAGAAGGTTAAATCATCACCACCATGCAATTTTAAATGAACCACAACATACACATTAAACACAGGATTCGTAAATTACCGATCCAAAGGAGAAAGAAGAATCTACTCGCTACTTATTCTTTGATATGGCAAAATAAACATTTTATTCATAAAAGCAAATCAAAATACAAATAGTTATGAATGAAAAACCCTATGAAAATCATCGAGGATATGCTTCTCTGGAATACTTCTTCCTCCACAAGTTTCATTGGATTACAAGAGAAATTCACACAAAATTCTCTCACACTCTACTTACAAGAATTTCTCCCCACTCCGAAAAGTATTTATAACTTTCTTAGAAGACCCTACAGTGATTAAAATCCCCCAAAATGGACGGCTGATGCCATTATATCTTCCTATCCGCGAAATGATCCCTTTGAACTATTAGAACGGTCAAAATGCATGAACTAGCACTAGGCGCTAGTCTATGGTGCTTAGGTGTCAGGCTCTAGCTCTTAGGCGTCGCAAATTTAATATCCCTTTTTCCGAAATAAAACAAAAGTCACATACGGATGTCCAAGTCCAATTGTAGTCCCACCTTTAAGGATATTATAAATCGAAATGGTTATTAAGCTATTGTCATTTATCGACTGCTCCTTTTGCATATAAGAATTCAGAATAAATCACTCTCTCTTAACCTCACTCAGATTTGTTGAAGGCAAAAGTTTGGTGAAAATAAAGTAATAAAAAACTTTGGACAACATTAATAACAAAGGCAGGAAACATAATCTTCCTATCATGATGCACCCGCCAAGAACCACGTCCATTAGTAAAAAATGCTATGATTTCATCAAGGTCATCATCAGAAGGAATAAAAAATGATTACACATCCTAGAAATTTGATGTAGATCAAAAAGTGAGTTAATTTTGGGTGTGAGTTAAAATGTACATGATTTTCTCTCACAAATACCTTCTCTCCCTCATGCTCCTTAAGATTAGTGTAGAATTCACTCACAACTTGAATCACTGTAATCCCATTTTCATAGCAATACCTTTCTCCTACCACTTGCTGTATAAATCTCCTCTCACGACTAAACTTCTCTGACATCAAAAAGTTATTGTATGGTTCTTTGGCTTAAATTAATAAGATTGGCATTGAGAAGTCCCAAACTCACTCATAATAAGCTTCCCTCTATCAAAAGAATAAGAAATCTGACAATAGAATCAATATGATTCAAGTTTAGCAAGTTATGAGACCAAATTGAGCACCTGAAAAATTCTGAGAATATAATGGCTCCTAAAAGTTCTAAAGATCAATTTGGTCATTTCTCATAACAGAAGATAGTTGACAAGCCATTTGTAAATGAAAAGCTCAACTAGAATGGTGAAAGACATGCGGATGAATGAAACTCACCCCACAAGAATCACAGCCAATTCTAACGTTAGCTTTTGACACATCCAGCCAGCCATGACAATTTGTGCGTGAAACACCTACGCTAACATAGAAATTAGCCTCCAATTATCTAGAAGTCCTTGTCTTACTATATTTCCCGTAGTTAAGAATCAGCAGCCGGCAGTGAAACGCTCTTGCTAATCAACTTTGAACAATGTTAATATAGTTGTAATTTTTAAGATATTAGTAGGCTATTTTATATTAGGAAGGTTATGTGTTGTGTGATATGTACTTCTTGGCATAGAAATGAGACGAAAAAGAAGACAAACAAACACAGATTGTTTACGTGGTTCGATCCAACTGGATCTACGTCCACGGAAGGGAATCAATCAAATAGTTCACTAAGACTCCAACTGGATCTACGTCCACGGAAGGGAATCAATCAAATAGTTCACTAAGGCAAAAGAAATGGAGAATACATAACTTATACATAGAGATGAGCCCTCATCTTCCTTCAATGACCTCCCTCTCAAGCGCCACCTTGATAGAAGGTCTCAAGATGCTCTCCTCCTCTCTAGCTCTCTAGCTATTCTCTCCTCCTTTGTGGTAGCTTAAGATCTCATCCCTTGCTCTCCGCTCTCCTCCTCTCTAGCTCTCTAGCTATTCTCTCCTCCTTTGTAGTAGCTTAAGATCTCTCTCTCCTCCTCTCTAGCTCTCTAGCTATTCTCTCTTCCTTTGTGGTAGCTTAAGATCTCTTCCCTTCCTCTCTAACTCTATAGCTATTATCTCCTCCTTTGTGGTAGCTTAAGATATCTTCTCCCTTGCTCCTCCTTCGCCTCACACCCTCTCTATTTATAGAAGCAAGAGAGTGGTAGGTGGGAGGTAGGTGGCAGGTAGGAGGGCGGTAGGTGAGATGATGGTAGGTGGCGGTGCCACATTACAAAATTGCCCTTTTATCTTAGTTCATTAATTGGGGGTCAAAATAACATTATAAGAAAGAGATGAGGGGTAATATTAAGTAATTACAAGTGTATTTTAGAAATGGGGCATTTACATACAAACCACTAAATTCTTATGTTTTTACATATGAAACACCTAAACTTTACATTTTACATTTATACCACCCAAAACTTTAGTATCACATAAAAAAATAACCACCATTTTAACATTTAAAAAAGTGAGATATATTTTTCCATGCATAGATAAGGTTGCATGTATGAAAAAACTGAAGTTTAGGTGTCAGATATGTAAATACATAGGAATTGAGTGGTATGTATGTAAATCTTCCTTGCAAAATATCGTTAGGCGTTGGTCCTCCAAGTTTTCCCTAAAGAAAGCTTGGAAACTAATTTTAAGAAATGATTGGAGTATTACGATGTACATATGTTGAAGAAAGAATAACTAGGTCATTTCGCTATAGGTTCGGGTAGCCTACACATGTGCATGAAAAAAAAATTACTTATTAGAATAACACTTAATTAAGTCTTGACGCCAATGTATGCAATGTGATTTCCTATAATGGAGGAGCTACTCTGATACCGAAGCTAGTTCAAAATAGTAAAAACAAAGCAAACTTTGTTAAGCAAAAGGATTAGGGTTACAATACAACTCAAAACAGAAATACGAAACAATAGCAACAACCTCCAGCAAGAGCTAGAAGAGAAGATCCAAGGGCTGATACCGATGCCACCACCGCCCTCAAATTTTTTCTTCAAGTTTGCTTCATTTCTGCTATTTTGAACTAGTTCTAGTATCATAGTAGCTACTTTATTATCAGCAAATGACATTGCACACATTGGCATCATGACTTGATTTAGTGTTATTATAATCAGTAATTTTTTATCATGCACATGTTTAGGTTACCCGAACCTACATCGAAATGAAAAAGATAGTTATTCTTTCTTCAACTTACAACAACTCACTGGGAATTCTCCGAGACCAACTGCATAGTCTCCGGGCGTCGATGAGTTGGGAAATGCAGCTCCGCAATGGAGGAAGCATGGCTTAACTCATTTATCTGTAGCATATGGTTAGTACTAAAAAAATTGATCCAAAAATTTAATTAATGTTTAAATATTAAAAAAATCTTTCCAGCCTCCTTTTGTGCTCCGTATGGCAACCAACCCGCCAATATGGAGCGCAACTCCCCTGGCCCCCTTTGTCACCCAATTCGCCCGATTTGTGTGCCTCTTCTTCTCATAATCAGGAGATGCACTCTCAAGCTTCATATATTGACTCTCCATCAATCTGACAGAACGATGTTATGTCATTTCTTAGTCCTAAGAAGATCTTTAAATCTCTCCCAAGCATCATATATTGACTCTCCATCAATCTGACAGAATGATGTTATGTCATTTCTAAGTTCCCCAAGCTTCATATATTGACTCTCCATCAATCTGACATAATGATGTTATGTCATTTCTAAGTTTAAAAGCTTCATAAATTGACTCTCCATCAATCTGACAAAATGATGTTATGTCATTTCTAAGTTTAGTAGCCTTGGATGGAGGGAAATATTTGGATAGAAATTTCTGTGACAGTTCTCCCCAAGTTCTAATAGATTCTGATGGAGGGAAATATTTGGATAGAAATTTCTGTGAAAGTTCTCCCCAAGTTCTAATAGATCCATGATAGAGGGAAATATTTGGATAGAAATTTCTGTGACAGTTCTCCCCAAGTTCTAATAGATCCAGGATGGAGGGAAATATTTGGATAGAAATTTCTGTGAAAGTTCTCCCCAAGTTCTAATAGATCCTGTTGAGGGAAATATTTGGATAGAAATTTCTGTGAAAGTTCTCCCCAAGTTCTAATAGATCCTGGTACCTCTCCATCAATTTGACAGAATGATGTTATGTCATTTTTAAGTTTAGCAGTTTTGGATGGAAGAAGAAATTTCTGTGAAAGTTCTCCCCAAGTTCTAATAGATCCTGGTGCTAACGAATTTAACCATTTCTTAGCTTTATCCCTCAGTGAAAAAGGAAAAAAGTCTAAGTTTAACAACATCGTTTGAGACTGTCATATTTAAAAGTAGCACATAGTTTTAAAAAACTAGCGATGTGTAAGTTCGGATCTTCATTTGGTGTACCTCTGAATTGATTGTTTTGTATCATTTGGATAATAGCAAGTTTAAGCTCAAATTAATTAACAGCTACATCAGGATTTTGGATAGATAAATGAATCTCCTCTGCTGTAGGATTTGCATAATCTCTTAGGGGGTCTAGGTTGATGTTAATTCTCTATTCCTTAATTGTTCAGGTTGTTTTCCATTGTATCGGAATTTCTAGGTTCTCTTCTTAATTTTTTGATCCTTCTAACAGTGCGTTCTAATTCCGAATCGTAGGGTATAAGATTTTCAGGTCCAAATTTACGCATACAATTTGAAATCAGTCCTCAGGAATATAATTAACTAAATATAAATATAAAAATAAGTTGCAATTCAAGTAAAAATTTTCTAATAATCATAATTTGTCCGTTACTCTGATCGTGATTTTACTCAATCACTCCCCGGCAACGGCGTCAAAAACTTGACAGCGACTTTATATATGCAAGAAAATATAAGATAAATATGAAACGGCGCCAAAAACTTCACAGCGACTTTATATATGCTTAAAATATAAGATAAATATGGACAGATTTAATACTGCTGCTAAAAGATTTAATTCCTCAGCAACTGTACCAAAACTTAATTACAGTTATGGATTCGATAAAGATGGATGTATATAATTCAGCAACTGCACCAAAAACTTAATAGCAGTTATAGAGTCGATAAAGATGTATGTATAAAAATATTCAATAATTGTAAAGTCACACTTATCAACGCAAGTATACGTATCACTCAAGTAATATAGGGCTCTAATAGAGTGTAAAGTCACACTTATCAACGCAAGTATACATATCGCTCAAGTAATATAGAGCTCTAATGGAGTCCTAAATATCGATCCCACAGGGAGTAGTTTCGAATTACGGACTAAGACTTTAGAAAAGCAATACTTTAATCACAACAACGACGTTCAATTTGCTTATCTGTCACTAATAGGCAATTGAAATAAATACATAATTTTAATAACTAATAAATAATTAGGGATATTAAGTAGGGTTTAATTGTGATATTCAATAAAATATAAGATAAATATGGACGTATTAAATATT
>JXCR01144250.1:281032-292168 GCA_002079205.1 Phalaenopsis hybrid cultivar | reverse complement strand
AAATAGTTCAAATGAGCTCTAAAATGTGCAAATTCACCACTGAAATGATTCTATCTACATGCTTATTCCGATAAGTCCAAAGTTTACTGAATTATAGACACCATTCAAATTTATTAGTTAGGGCTTCATCTTCCTAGGGCTCATTTTTGTTGCACATTAGGGAGAGAGGGGGCAATATTGTCTTCTTTGTAAATATCTTCTAATTAAATTCAAGAAAAAAAAGGTGTTGATTGTCAATGTGGTCTCCACTATTGATTCATAGGGCCAACTGAATAAGCCCCTCAATATATTTTTTTTATGTAAGCAACATGTTAAAATCGCCTAATCGTGTTTGCATGCGCTTGCAATTACTACTCTAATGTTGTGTTGTGGACCTTGAGTGCACCCACAACCATAGGGAGCACATATATAATTGTAAGGAGCACAAAGTTGCAAGCCTGTGACTGAATTTGGCGTAGCCATACTTGAAACAGGCGTAGCTACACCAGGCGACGTAACTACGCTGCAACGGTCGTAGCCACGCAATAGAGGATTACTCATTCCTGTGATTCTTTTCGATGTTCTCCCACCACAGGGCTATTTTTTTTTTTTTCATTTTTGTTTAAGTGTACATTGAATTTCTGTAGTTGTGAACTTTAAAAACTTAGATATGTTTCCCTTAATTAAATTTGATATCACTATTTAGACATGTTGGTGATCTCTATTTCAGTTATAGTGATATATGTTAGTTTGTTATTGTAATGCTTATGTTTGTTTAGTGCATGTATGTGAAATCTAAGCCTTCTATTTTTTTTTTCTTCTTACATGTTTGCGACAGATTAGCATCAGAAAATCCAGCTCAAGCATTGTAATCATTCGTTCAATACTGGGTGTCGCTATTCCGACACAAATAAGGATTTGCGTCAGACAATGGTCGATGGTAATTTGCGTCCACACAGGTCGACGAAAATTTGCGTCGGCTATTGTTAGACGCAAATTTACGTCCACCAATGTGGACGTAAGTTCAACGCTAGAGTTTCGTCGAGTGATTTGTCGACAATAAGATTCTTTTTACAGAAATGTTGATGCAAAAAAAAAAATATCCAACACAAATGTGGACATTAATCCAATTAGATATGCCAATTTAAACATCAAAATTTTTCTGATGTAAATTTCCATTTGTGTTGGAAATCAGCTTGATTAGCGTTGAAAAAATCTGATGCTTATCTACCAATTTCTTGTAGTGATCGCTCTCCGCCATGGCCTGCCTTGTGCTTGAATCGCCCCAGTAGACCTCCACTCTCATGCTGTCACTTTCAAGAGTACTTTTCATGAAAGGAGGTCTCGATGCCAGTTTGGGATACATGATTTCAGAAGTATGTGGTATATATTGAGCACATTTATCTTCATATATGTACTTAATTTTATCAATCTAACATTTTCTATTTCATTTTACAAAAATAGTGGTCTTAGCCACCTGAGGAGGGGGCCACATCTGGAGGAACTTCAATCGGGGCAACCTCTTGTGACTTGACGATGATGTGTTTGGCCCACTGCTTAGAGGCTGAGATTCTGTCGAAGGCCAGAAGAAGACATAACATGCTAAACAAAATTGTCGCTCTGACTGCAGAGGCATGGGGACCTGCAAGCATACTGGTATAGGTGGAGATTGACAATACTTAATTTCTGCATTAAATTTTATTGTTCATTAAACCTATGCCAACTATTTTATTATACCGACAGTCTTTAGAGTTTGGACGAGTGCCATCTATCGTCGAGTTACATGTGAGCACATAAGAGACAGTCAGATTGAACTTATATGGACAAAAGATCTCAGAAAATTCAAGTAATTTAGAAGATTAATTATTATACAATTCAAATAGTTATTGATATTTTTTTAGCCTCTAACTATCATTAATTATATGTTTTTTTTGTAGTAGAACTCCCAGAAGTTGAAGGAGAGTCGATCCCAGTTGGGTGGTATTATGATCCCAAATCGTGATCCGTCCAAATATGGCAAGCATATGGAGGGAGGCTGCTGGAGTCCAGAGAAAGAGGGTTAGTTCTATAGATTAGGGTAACAGGTGTCGAACTACGACGCTCGTCCATCTAGCACATCCTGTTCATCAACTTCTACTGCCCAGAAAGAGGAGCTTCTTAAGCAGGTTGCCACATTATCTTATGATTTTGAGGCCAGAGTTGTTGTCGAGGTTGTTGCCCAGGTCTCTACCCAGCTAGCCCAAATGACACTGGAGTAGTTAAAGATGAAGTCAGAGTTCGATGTGATACTGTGTCATGCACTTCAGAGAGCAAATCAGTCAACTAAAGATGATTCTGACAAGGAAGATGATGAGAGGACGTATGACTAGTAGGGACTTCTTTTTTTCTTGTTTGTTTACTTAGAACAATTAATTTGAACAAACATTGTTTTTATGTAAAAATGTTTATTTTGGCTGGTTTAATGCAATGTTTTTCTTTACTTCTATTTATGATTTTTGTGTTAATTACTGCCATGATATTATTTTAATGCATGCTTAGATTAGTACACTGTGTTGTCAGAAAATTATAGTGTTAGGATTAAGGATGTTAATCTTTTTTTCGAATGCCGCATATTTTTTACGATTTGCAGTAAAATATTAGACAGTTTTGTCGTTAAATCAATAGTTCAGCAATCTTCGGTTAATTTAGCAATGCTATTTTGACAATCTATCAAATAAGTGACGACCATTTCTGACAATAATCTGATATCACATGACATTTTTTCTATTTTTGCTCCAATTTTTTGACGGGATGGATTGTCTATAATGACGGAAGGAAACCGACGGCCGCGCTACACTTATATGATGGTTGAGCTACACTTTTTCGACGATAATGCTTCACTTTTTCTGACTATCCATATCGTCGGCAATATTACTGACGAAAACCATAGGCTATATGTATTCAAGTGTACAAAGTTGATTTTTATTCGTCGAAAAAAAATGGATAACAAAAGTTGCAGGTAATTCCACCAGTAAAAGAATTATTGACATGCATTTTAACTGCGTCCCTAAAGTTGTAGTTAAGCCATGGGAAATTCATTAACCAACAACTTGTAGATAATATTTGACAGTATGCGGCGGTCGGAAATAGTTTCATTTCCTATAATGCACGTACTGTAAAAAGGAAAGAAAAAACGCTCCTCCCCACCATGTCTTATCTCCTAAACTCATTTCATGAACCTTAACATTTCTTATGCCCGCTTCAATTTAAAATAAACTAATAATCACCATTTTACCAACACCCTTAAGATATTAGTTGTCAATTTTCAATGTTTAGTGTTTAATATGGCACCCTTCATTTGAATGCATTATGAATTATCTTTTGAGTATTTGGCTTATGAAAGGAATGTATTAATGTTAAGATACACTATAGAGTACTAATTCATCACAATTTAGATCTTGTTAAATATCTACCATAATTATTAGAAAATTGATCAAATTCCTTTAGTTAATCCTCTTTGTAGAATCATTCTAATAGATTATTCTAGTTCCCCTTTAATATTAAAGAATCATTTCCTTTGTTGCATGCAGCTACTTAAATGGCTATTCACAACTAATTCATTGGATTAGATTATCATGTGGCGCCTCTTTAGAATGAAAAAAATATTACGTTCGGACCCCAAGATGTCCAGACGAGGGTGTACGTGGATCGTCAACAGTATGGTGATGTGATCCACATTGTCGTCCGGACATCTCCTCTAGAACATTACCTTTTCACAGCCATGGCAAATGATGAGAACATATAATAACTTAAAGCTCTAAGCCCCATTGAAATCTTTGCCCACATTCTCAATCAATTATTATTATCAGTTCACATTAACTATATAAAAAATAATATTCAAAAAAAAAAAAACCAAAAATATAAAAAAATCTAACCAAACATTACATTAAAAATGTATATATTTTTATTATGAGAGAGAAACAGGCCTTCCACATAGAACTCCCATGAGGACTTACCTCATAAGATTTCTACAGTCCATGACATTTGAAGTGACATCCTCACTAATTATGATCCCCTTCTCTCTCTCTATCTCTCTCTCTCTCTTTCATAGCCAATCAAACCTAATCCCCATCCATCTCACAGATTCCTTTTCCCTTCCTACTCATTATTCTTAGTCCACAACAATGGCTAAATGCAAACGCTAAAGTGAAATAATATGAATAAAGGTGGCAACTTTGCTGTGTCTTAAGACCCAGTTCAGTAGCTCTGAGACCAGAAAGTGTTGGCAAACCAACTGCAAGCAGCCATGGTGGAGTGATGGGGAAGAAAACCATAATTTGTGCAGGGGGGAAACAAGTTCAGTTTAGGGCATGCAGCCCTAATAAAGTTTGTCTGGTTTTGGCAAACAATGGGTCCATGCAATTGGGCATCTTTGTCTCCAAATCTAAGCCTGGGTTTTGGGTAGATCTTTTCTTCCTTTTTGTGTCATTTTGGGAGAAAGTTGGTGCATCTGATTCTTTTTTCAGTTCTCTCATGGCTGACTTCTTATTGCTGGAGGGATGGGATGGTTTTAGATTTCTTTGATTTTTGATCTTTTTTTTCTTTCGTAGATCTGTTGGAAAGGTGGAATTTTTATGAGCTTTGTAGGCTATTATGATTGTTGTTATGTTGTGTTGAAAATATTATTGAACAAGAGAAGAAGATAATTAGTTGCTTCTTGCTGATCTATCTTTTTATAGCGCTCCTTATTTTTCAAATATAAAGAAATTTTTTNAATGACGTCCATCCTCGCACAAATGCCCTAAAACCCGTGTATTATCTTTCCCAAGCTTTTTTAAAAACCACACTCTTACTAGATCCACTTCTTAAACACCTTCTAGGAGCCATAGAACAGTGTGAGCTATTTTGCTTGTAGATTGTTTTCATATACATTTGTTAACCTGTGGACCTTGGGCTTTCCACGGTCAGGTGAAACATCAGCTTGGACTTTTTTGAACTCTGAAGGACGAGCAAACAAATAAAACGGATCAGAATAAAGGCGGAACCGCCTTGTTGGCTACTTTGCAGCGTGCAAAGCTTAGTTATCGTTTTCTTAGTTGGAGCCTTGTCTGGTCATATAGCTTAGTTTTTTGTATGAGATGCAATTGGGTTTGTGGGACTGATCAAACAGACCAATCATGACCTTGAATGGCCAATATGTCATCAAGTGTGAGCCAGATTGGGTTTTAGGAGCTTGTATCTCAGGAATTATGGTGTAGTTTTTTGTGAAATTGTTTCTCAAACTTCATCACAATAAGCTTTTACAGGACCTATTCACGGTTTTCAACAGATGCAGGTGTCGTTGAGGGTTTTTTTTTTCTGTTGTGCTTTCTATATTCATTGTTTGGCTATAAGCTGCCCTGCATTGGCAGTAATTTTTTTTTCTAGCATGAATTTTTTAATTGAACAAATAAAAGTCAAAATGTTTAAGAAGGCAAATATATCCTTGACTTTATGTTCACTGCCTGGAATATAAAAATTTTCCTTCACAGGTTGCGAATAAGCTGCCCTGCATTGGCAGTGATTTTTTTTTCTAGCATGAATTTTTTAATTGAACAAATAAAGGTCAAAATGTTTAAGAAGGCAAATATATCCTTGACTATATGTTGACTGCCTGGAATATAAAATTTTTCCTTCACAGGTTGCGGATGAGCTTGTAGCTGAATTTGCAGATCCTAATAATAATCTTGCTTCTCCAGATCAGGTTGTATGCTGTGCTAGATTAAAGAGGAAGGCACCTGATAATTTCTGCCTTTCATTTATGAATTTTGTATAATTGTTTCTTATGAATTGTGGACAGCAACAATATGATGAGAAGAACATAAGAAGAAGGGTTTATGATGCCCTAAATGTTCTCATGGCAATGGATATTATCTCAAAAGACAAGAAGGAAATTCAGTGGAAGGGTTTGCCTAGGACAAGTCTAAACGATATTGAAGAACTAAAGGTTCAAAGCTTCGTATTTTATAGAATATATGACTAAATTTCTTTTCTGATAATTCTTCTTTTGTAATTTATTTTGAAAGGTGGCAAATGCTTAAATTGAGTTGTTTTTTCTGCAGTTTTGCTAGAAGCTGATTAAAACAATTTTGTAATAATTACAGGCAGAACGTGCTTCTCTCAAGCGTAGAATTGAGAAGAAGACTGTCTATTTGCAAGAATTGGAAGACCAAGTAAGATTAACTGCTACCATATGAATCTTTTGATGAATGGGTTGATGCTTGCAAATGTCTCTTTGTAATGTATGGATAAGTAATTATTAAATGTTTACAAGCATAATAATTACCAAATGTAGTCAATTTTCTAGCGTAATTTTTTTATTTCAGCATTTTGTAGAGATTTGCAACCTTTTTTCCGGACTAATTTGACTTGAATGCTTCACTTTTATTAATGGAAATTAGTTTTCTTTATGTACATTTTACAGGATTCTAGATCTCACTAGCTGGTTAAAAAACATGTTTGTTATAACGTTCTTATTATTGCAATTGCTTTATTCATTTGACTTATGAGCCATGCTCTTATGGATCTACATTATTTTTTTAAATAAAATAAGATTTATTATTAATTAATAAAAAGAGTACAACAAGAAGCAGTAACAAAACATTATTAGATGAGAATAACTAAAAATATAATATATTGACAAAATCAAAATAGTAGAACTCTTAGGGGTCAAATTAAAATCATCTTTACTTGGAGTCTTGTGTACTTCAGAAAGCGGCATAATTTTTCTTACTATTTTTTTTTCAAAGCATTTATAAATTAAAGCTTCTTGCCCACAATTTTGTCTGTATGATAAATGCTAATAGTAAATATAAAATAAAAAAAGAGTCAGGACCTCCTATATCTCTGGCATCAAAAGACAAAACCCTAGGTGGGGCAAGTTCATTAATCATGTGAGTAGTCGTTGTATTGTGCTAGCAACCTGAGAAGGTTTTGATTTCAAGCCAAGTTCTAAAGTAGATTTCAAGTTTTGACTACGAATCGGATGTAGAAGAAATTGCTATCATTGCATTAGAAGACAAGATTTTAATAGATGGAAGACCCCATTGTCCCAAGTACTAGGTTTTCACAGATTTAGATGCGCCCTAAAATATTATGATAAGTTGTGGCCAAGTATTTTGCAAGAAGAAAAATAAGGTGAAATGCCCTCAAAGCACTCTTCTATCAATATTCATTAGATATGGACTTGGTTAAAATTCTTTATTAACATAGTAAGAAACATCTAATTCGATTAAAGCCCTAACTTTTGATGGCCTTGAAAGCCTTTTAGTTGTAGAATCCACCTAAAGAGATTTGCCAAACTTGTATCAAAATAGTAGAAAATGCATTGATTTAAAAATAAGTTTGAATATGTGACAAAACCACCAATATTGGTATGATCGGAAGGTTCCACCAATTTAAGCATATGCATTCGGAACCCATCTACATTGTATATTTTTTAAGAGAAAAGTCTCGAGCAATCAAATCTGTGGGATTGTTTAACTAGAACATAAGTATCAGTAAATCCTTAGTATAATCCCCTATCAAATGTCGGCCATCCATGAATTTATGAATAATCTCCTTATTAGGCTGGCGTTAGGAAAACTTGATAAGTAGGGAGTGGGAAAAAGTGAAGCCAATCAGAGATCTCCTTATCAAATAAATTGAGCAGGTTTGTCTTGAAAGGAGAATGACTACTTATGATGAGCATATATAGGCCCCTGTTGAAAATAGTGAGGAGATGAGAGGATTTAGGATCTTATGTTTTCCACCACACCAACCTCGGTAAATGACCACAAACACAAGTCTATGCCTCCTTGTAGATACTATAGAGGGAGAGTCCCTCGGAGCGGTCGTAGCCATATGAGAAGCATCACAATAGCGATGCGTGAGAAGCATTTGGTGAAATGGGTGCAAAGGATGCTGCAGGAAAATTTTGGGATAGAAAGAGCGAGGCTGATAACTATCTGGCATGAGAAATAGAGCAAAGATTAATTAAATGTGAGCCAAATTGGAATCGTAAGGTTGCCATCGAAGGCTTTAAGGTAGGATATGACATTTGTGCCTACACCAAAGGGAAAATGCCCTTCAACAAAAGCAAGCACCATGGGAAGAAAACTAGTAAATTGGTGTACATGAATATAACTAGCACAACGAGGTGCAAGATGCATAAAGTGCACATTAAGCACATGATGTGGTGCCAAGCTCTTAGGTTGATGGTTTCTTCTCTCTTCATCCCGTGTTGTTGTGCCGCAACTATAGTGTCACAATGCAATAACCAGATTGCTGCGATGCTGAGTGAAGCTCCATGAAGTTCCTTGTAATTTTCAGTTTTTTTTAGGTCGTTTGTTCTGTTTCATTCTTGCCATAAAATATAAACAAATATCACATAAAATTGTAAAATGGTACAAAATGTATAAAAAATGCACATATGTTTTAGGTGTTTAACACTATATAAGTAAATGGTTAGGCCTAAATATTCGGGGCAACTTCTGGCTAACTCTTTACATATTTTGTTGGGAAGCATGCTCATAATGGAGTACTATAGGCATGAGTATCCTTATGGTAAGTTGCTTCTTGAAAGCTAAAGTCATGGGCTTTTGTATACTATGATATCTTGTATAGCTTGATTTGGGTTTTTACACATCATATTTCAATGCATTTACTTACCTATCATTGATGGAGTACTATAGGCATGAGTATCCTTATGGAGTACTATAGGCATGAGTATCATTATGGTAAGTTGCTTCTTGAAAGCTAAAGTCATGGGCTTTTGTATACTATGATATGTTGTATAGCTTGATTTGGGTATTTACACATCATATTTCAATGCATTTACTTACCTATCATTGATGGGTTAAAAACAAAATCTTTTTGGAGAAAAGTAAATCTTGAAAATTAAATGTAGTTTTTCATTAACTTGCAATGGTTCTTTTTGAGGGAATAGAGTAAGATATGCTGGGTAAAATTTATGTATCAACTTTTCTACAAAATAGAGAGAAAAGGAACTCCCTTGCCTTCTTTTGTTGAATATTATAATATTTCATAATTGTGAGGAGATTTTATTCTTATTCAGTTGGTGGGTAATAATAACTTTATAAGCATGTGCTACCAGTTATCTAAATATTTTAGTAAAACATTGCAAGATTTTTCTAAATTTTTATTTTAATATGCATACTATTTTTTTAAATATTTCAATCATTATTTTTTTTTTTAAAAGATGATTATAGTTTATATTTATGCAGGNTTGCAAGATTTTTCTAAATTTTTATTTTAATATGCATACTATTTTTTTAAATATTTCAATCATTATTTTTTTCTTAAAGATGATTATAGTTTATATTTATGCAGGGATATTTTGCAAAGGGAATTTTTTTTAGCGTTCATGCAGTGAACTAATTATTTATATGCTTTTGGCTTTTTGTTTTACATTCCTGATGTTTTCTAAGATTTATGTTTGTTTTCTAATTAATTTCAACACATTCTTTAATTCCAAAAGATCCTTGGATAAACTGCACTCTTAATATATTTGTTTATTGTTGGGCATCTTGAACTTTTACTATTTTACTTTTACACACTTTCTGGTTTTTTATTTTTCATTCCTATTGTTTTCTCAGATTTATGTTAGTTTTCTAATTAATTTCAACACATTCTTAATTCCAAAAGGTCCATGGATAAACTACCCTCTTAATGTCTTTATTTTTTGTTGGGCGTCTTGAAATTTAATTTTCTACTTTTACACACTTTTATAATTTGACAATTATGTTAAGAATTAATAAGGCCGTTGTGAATTAAATTTGTTATCAAAGGCACATAGTTCCTTTGATATTTTTGTGTCGGCCTTTATAAACATTTGTCATTCTACTGGATATGCCCCTCATCTGCTCTCCTTATCACTTTTAAAGTGTAGTGGGGAAAGAGAGTTTTTAGTGTATATTATTGACTTGTAAGAGGGCTTATGNTTTTGTGTCGGCCTTTATAAACATTTGTCATTCTACTGGATATGCCCCTCATCTGCTCTCCTTATCACTTTTGAAGTGTAGTGGGAAAAGAGAGTTTTTAGTGTATATTATTGACTTGTAAGAGGGCTTATAAACATGCATATGTGAGGATAAAATAAGAAGTAAATTATCAGGAACAATACCCCTAATTATGATGATATCTTTCTGTAATAATCCACCTGATATATTAATATTGCTAAATATAGCTAAATACACCAATGTTTCTTCTCAAGAGGGAGCATGTATCTATCTATCTATCTATATAGACACACACACACACACACACACACACACATACAGACATGCATACTATAAATGAGGAAAATATAGATGNATGATATCTTTCTGTAATAATCCACCTGATATATTAATATTGCTAAATATAGCTAAATACACCAATGTTTCTCCTCAAGAGGGAGCATGTATCTATCTATCTATCTATATATATATATAGACACACACACACACACACATACAGACATACATACTATAAACGAGGAAAATATAGATTTCCTAGAATCTTAGTGAAGATATATGCTACTTTTTCTGAACTGGAGATATAAGGAGTAACAATTTTATGGAAAGCATAGCATCTTGTTATTTATTTCATTATTTTTAGTTCATTCATGAAAGATTAAACTGCTGGTACTATAGATATTAATACGATTGTTACAATATAGAGTGATATGTTGAATAATGGGAAACTAAATTTTGCTAAAAGAGTTTTATCCCAGCTCATTTTGCATGCAAAATCAGCTATAGCTTTTTATTTAGTTTCAACACTCTTTGGCCACAATAGTGTTTTTTTTTTGCTTCTCTTGATGGCCGTATTGAAAGATATAAAACTAAGGTTGATTTTTTTCATTCAATATACCAACATAACATTGAATGCTTCAATGTTTATATGCTCAGATTAATATATAGATGATCTTTTCTAGGGACATATATATATAAGTTAATGATTCATATAACAACAGTTTTAATACCATTTATTTGAATTTGGCATATACCTGCTTACCACTCCAATGGAGAATGAAATTTTAGGTTTAGTAAGCCAGATAAATCACTTTATCAAATAACCTTCAATATTGAGATGATTTATAAACGGAACATCATTATCTAATGTCATTCGAGTCTCTATGAGGACTTCAATAAGTTC
>JXCR01144250.1:242842-271747 GCA_002079205.1 Phalaenopsis hybrid cultivar | reverse complement strand
AATATATATATATATATATATATATATAGCCGAGACTCAAATATCGATTTCTCATGCGCTTTTGACCCCATGATGAAAGCCCGCATTATATGTCTAAAATTTTTAAAGTCCTGCGCCACGGGGGGATCAAACATTTGACCTGAGGGGACTTATAGTGACCCCGCCACCAACAGGCCAAGGCTTGCGACATATATATATAAAAGAACTATATGAATTGTAAATATTAAGTGCGGATAAATTAAGTGTGAATTTGATGATATTATGATGGTACCTACTATAATATCACAAATTTACACATATCTTATCCACAAGTAATATCCCTTGAATTTGTGAGTTCACACGTCACACTAATTTTAATTTGATTTAAATATNATATATATTCTTTTTTTTATTTTTTTTATAATTTTTTATTTTTTTAAAAGGAAATGGATTTTTGGCAGAGACTTAAGTATTGATTTCCCATGCGTTTTTTGGCCCAATGATGAAAGCCCGCGCTATGTGCCAAAAATTCCAAAGCCATGCGTTAATGGGGGATCGAACATTTAATCTGAGGGGACTTACAGTGACCCTGCCACCAACAGGCCAAAGCTTGCGACATATATATATATAAACGATATGAATTATAAAGATTAAGTGCGGATAAATTAAGTGTGAATTTGATGATATTATGATGATATCAACCATAATATCACAAAGTTACACATATGTTATCCACACGTAATATCCCTTGAATTCGTGAGTTCACATGTCGCACTAATTTTAATTTAATTTAAATATTCCGAGCTGTTTATTCTTCTCTTTTAATCAAAATAAATTCAGCCAAAATAATATTTCAATTGCCATTTCATGCCTTCTGTGAAATCCATTTGTTTTGAGGATTTTTAAATAAAAAATAATAATAAACATAAGATATATAATCAGAAACCTATACACATTGAGAATCAAATAACTAATATGTGTTTGGATTCCCTTTTTCTCTTCATAGTTGAATCAAAAACATAATGTTCTACAATAATTATATTCATATCTAATGATAGTGTTAAGAATTTTGTGGGAAATATATAATGTTAACCATAATAAAAAAAATGTTCTATAGTTTTAATCTATAGAAGTGTATGAAATAATTTTAATATTCTATGGATATATATAAGTGCCATAATTATTATTCATGAAGAGGAATCAAGTAGGGCTGTCAAAAAAGCTCGTTGTTTGCGAACAGTTCGTGTTAGGTTCGTTAATGAATTTATGAGTAGTATTGGATCCAAATAGGGCTGTCAAAAAAGCTCGTTGTTCGCGAACAGTTCATGTTTGGTTCGTCAATGAGTTCGTGTTCCGATTCCGTCGATAAGTAAACGAGACGAACGTGAACAAATTTTTTTCGTTCGGTTAGTTAAACGAACCAAACACGAACAGTGATGCGTCTGTTCGTGTTCGAATCGTTATTGTTCGAAATATAACATAATTATATATAAAAAATTAATGATATTTTAAAGNTTTCAATAGCCATTTCATGCCTTCTGTGAAATCCATTTGTTTTGAGGATTTTTAAATAAAAAATAATAATAATAAACATAAGATATATAATCAAAAACCTATACACATTGAGAATCAAATGACTTATATGTGTTTGGATTCTCTTTTTTCTTCATAGTTGAATCAAGAACATAATGTTCTATCATATCTAATGATATTGTTAGGTATTTTGTGGGAAATATATAATCTTAACCATTAAAAAAAAATGTTCTATAGTCTTAATCTATAGTAGATTATGAAATAATTTTAATCTTCTATGGATATATTTAACTGCCTTATTTTCTATTCATAAAGAGGAATCAAGTAGGGCTGTCAAAAAAGCTCGTTGTTCGCGAACAGTTCATATTTGGTTTGTCAATGAGTTTGTGTTTAATTCGTTCGATAAGTAAACGAGACGAATGTGAACAATTTTTTTTCGTTGGGTTAGTTAAACGAACCAAACACGAACAGTGATGTGTTCCTTCGTGTTCGAATCGTTATTGTTCGAAATATAAAATAATTATAAAAAAAAAATTATGTTATTTTAAAAAATTAAATTTTATAAATTAAAATATATAATAAATTTATAATAATAATAATATATTAATATATTATATTAATAATATATTAGTATAGCTATTATATTTTTATATAATATAAGTTATATAATTAATATAATATATTATTTATATATATTAATATTAGAGATGTCAAACTGGCTCGTCGTTCGCGAACAGCTCGTGTACGGCTCGTTCGTTAAGAAAAGAACAGTGACTTCACGAATAATTTCGAACACGAGTTTATTTCAAACAAACTAAATACACAAGCTCTGTTTGTTCGTGTTCAGTTCGTTTACACCCCTAGAATCAAATGTTGTCTTTATATTATATTTGAGAAAGTATAGATGTAATCTCTATAATCAAAGTTAAACTAGAATTTACCACAGTAATGTGACATAGCCATCAATTTAACAAGATTCTCTCCTTTTTTTTTATTTTCTTTTGCTATTTGAATTAGTTTTGACATATTTCTAACTAGATTGAAGTGAATAATGCACATAGGAATATTTTTGGGTCCATAGATGACAAAATTGTTCAGATTCTACTTATCCAATGAAATTTTTTGTTCAATCATGCATGAATAAAAAGTTGAGAGTGACTAAGATAAGGAATATTATATTGTCTTCTTACTTTCTTTCTTGTCCCTCTAAAGCTACCAAGATGCTGAACCAATTGCATCTAAGATAAGACATCAGTCTAAATAGAACAAAAAAAAATGAATTTTTAAAACATATTGTGTATATAAAAACCTATATGCATGGGTTTGTTACATATCTTTTAATAATTATTAATATATATCATTTTTTAAAATTATATATATTATAATGACATATAATTATAATGACATGCATTTAAAAATCAAATTTTTTGCATGATAAAACAATCAAAATTACATCTTTCAATCTTAAATTGTTATGATTAGCTTCTAAATGTTGGGGAACATTTCTGAAATCTGAAAGCTAAAATGTTTCACTTAAAAATGGAAACCCAAGAAGGGCTGAAAGTTCAAAGTTCTCTTAATAATTAAACTTTATTACATTTACTTACTTCTGAAGAAGAACAAATCAAATTCTATAGATTATTCATAATACATGCATAAAAAAATTAAAAATTTAATCTCATTCATTCCTTCTCTTGCCTAAAATAAGCCCAACAAATCCTAAGTGTTTGGTAACAGCTATTTTCCTTGAGGATATTAAAGCATAATGACGCGGACAAAAAATCTCACATCGGCTAGGTGAATGGCCGAAGAACAGTATTTAAGTCATGGGTTGTCTATCTCTCTTAAGAGCTCTTTTGAGAGATGACAAGTGGTATCAAAGCAGATTGTTGTTTGTCAGGTGTGTGGACTCTCCATAGTCCAGTGGGGCACTCGGAGGAGTCGATCATTGACGAGGGCATCACGTGATTCGGTGGAGGAGAATGTGACAGACAAAAGTCCCACATCGGCTAGGTGTAGGACCAAAGAGAAGTATTTAGGTCCTGGGTTGTTTACTTCTTTTAAAAGCTCTTTTGGGAGGTGACAATAAGCATAATTAAACTTCATGCAATTTCTTAGCTCCCTCATTATTGATAATACAGATTTCCATTTTTTTCAAAGTAAGATACCTCGGAGTAGTGCTTTCAAATATATATATATATATATAAATAATTTATTAATGCATCAGCAAATGTTGACTAATGCATCAACAGAATTATTCACAGAAACAAGTCCACATCAATCTCTGTCAATCTTATCCAATTAACAACATTAATACAGATATTATGAACACAATCATCCCTAAATAACCAAATAATTAAACCCGAATCTTGAAGCAAATCTAAGCCGAGCGCATTAAATTCTCTGTCGTGTGGAGAAGGATCATCAAATAATAACTCATGATGCAGAAAGCGCAGCTATGGCCAAGCTGAGCCCATTCCTCTCACGTGCTGAGGAAAGGTAACTCGTCTCTTTCTCTCTCCATCTCCAGCCTCACAGTTTAGAGGAAATTGAAGAGTGAAGAGAGAGAAAGGAGCATGAGGTTGCAGGAAATGGATTCCTCTTCTGTTATGCACAAGACTTTTAAGGAAACAGACATTTGCAGGAGGTGCCGCGAATGGGATTTTCAGCTTCGGGGTTAGAGTTTGATGCCTACTTCCTCCTTCTCTAATTAATTCCTTCACTATCAAATTTTTATGTTGTTGTCATCCATTGTTGAAAAAGGTTGGATTTTGTATGAATTTTAATCATCTTTATCTTTAAAAGTTTGATTAAGGGGAATTTTAGTCAACTACATGTTTAAAAGTTTGATTAAGTGGATGTTTGGCAGCATACTTTTAATAGTATTTAGTTATGAATTTAACTTAAATATGATTAAATACAAAAAAAAAATGAAAATTAAATTCAACTAAATGTTAGATCGAACTTTTACATTTCTTTTATGATGAATATCTGAATTTAATAAATTTGATTGCGAGTCAGATTAAAGATTTATTCTGTTCCCATGCTCGTGAGCTCCATGTCCATCCCACAAATATATGGAATTTATTGAATTTCATAAATTTTATTTAATGTAGATTGAGATTGCAGCCAAACAACACCCAAAAATTGCATTTTTAATCATTTATTTATTTATTTTTGGAGAAAATGTGACTAAAAGTTCAAATTATTATTACTTAAAAGTGTACCTTATTATTATTTTAGTTACAATAATCTTTAGCTACACTTTAATTTGTCTCATTAATAAAAAGTTAATAAAAAAAGTAACCAAAAAATGTTTTTTACTTGCAATTTTATAGTTAAATACAATCATATCATTTACCTTTACCATTTGGAAAACTTATTATTTCCCCCACATATCAAGCCATATTAAGCATTATATCAATGAGACAAAATCTATTGAAAAATAAAAGAAACTTGGCCCACAATACATGTAAACATGTATCTTAAAAATATACTAATTTATAAGGGTTTGAAACTATATATCTCAATATCTAATCACACTGCCCAACAAAAGTATGGCTATAACTCAAATATTCCACCAGTGCGCCAGTCTCCTTCAGTTGAGATATTAACTACTTTAAAGTCTCTCTAACTCTGCACTATGATCACTGTGGTCCTCAGGTGAGTGAAGAGCCCGAAAATCCACCATCTTCTTCTTCCTTCTCTCCTTCATCAACTCAGAGTGCAGTCATGGAGAAACTCNATTAACGTAAGGTGGCCGAAGGAAAGAGCTTAGCCGACTGACGGGAGGCGGCCGACTGAAGCATTTTTATCTCCGTGGAGGACTTGTTTTGTCCTGACAATGTCTTAGTGTCATTTTCTATCTATACATATTAAGTTATCTAATTTTCTTGCTCATTGCTAGTAACAGCTGCAATAAGGACAAAAAAATTTATATAATTACATTATGAAAAATTAATAATAATCTTCACTAGGTTCACTTTGTGCTCTATTTTTATCGTTATCTTTTGGGTCTGTCATTCTGAAGTTTTCTTTCTGGAAAATTGTTGGTCATCAAGGGAAGAGTTGGACGTCAGAGGCAAAGTTGACGATCGAAAGAAGTCTTAGAATTGTCCACCCCATAGTGGAATCTTGGGGATGTTCGTCGGAGTGGCGTCATGGAGTTGTTCTCCCCGGAGGGGAGACTTGTAGATGCTCGCCTCGGAGGGGAGTTTTATAATTGTAAAGTCATCGTGGAGCTTGTCACCGCCGAGTATTAATTTTATAATTTGGGCGTAGGACGATCATTTACGCACCCTCATGGAGCTTGTTATTGTCAGTTGTCGATATGTCTGATAGGCCTCTGACGATCATTAGACACCCTTTGCAGAGTTTTTTTGCTGTCAGGTGTTAACTTTATAATTTGGGCGCAGAATAATTGTTTATGAACTCTCATGGAGCTTGTCGCTGTCGGGTGCCAATACAGCCCAAAGGCCCTGGCGATCGTTAGANATATATATATATATATATATTTATAAAGAGAAATCAATTATGTGGTTCGGTGAATGACCTACATCCACAATAAGACATCGAAAATACTGTATTATGCAATTGTATACTGTTGCATAACTATAAAAGGAGAACAATAAAACTCTCATTTCTTCCTTTAATGATAATAAAAATTTCTCAACTAACAAATAAAAATCGAACATGTTTTCATTCTTGCTCTCTTTTCATATTTGCTATAAATCGAACGACAAATCACTCTTTTCTGATCTTGCATTTGAACAATATACCATAAGCAGACATAAGAACCCATAAATCCTTTCTCAGTTCGCGTTTGAACAATACGGACAATCCTTAAAGCAGACATAAGAACACATAAAGCAGACATTTGAACTCATATAGCAGGCCTAAGAACCCATAAAACAGGCATTTGAACAAATAAAAAAATCCATTCTCAGTTCGCAGGTTTGCTAAGAACCAATACAGCTTCCAACTATTGGTGAAAGCCTTTAGCACCAATTTAATACCTCTCGATATAGGCATCAAAGTTATAATTGATCCCAAAAAAATTCAATTGCAGAAAACACGATTTTGAGTGAAGGTGAATCGAACTGAATATGAAAATACCATTCTTGCATCTAATAATATGAAAAATAAAACCTCGCATATGGATATGAACTCTAAACCAAAAACAGGTAACTCCACAATGATATAACCATTGCCTCATATAAAAACAAACATTGCATTATCTTGTATAAGCATATGCATATGAACTTTAAACCCAATAAACATTGCCATTCTTAGCATAAAACGCAAGATAAAAGTATGGAATCCTCTCAACGACGAGTTAGATATATGTTTGAAACATTAAAATTACACGCTAGTATGCTTTCATAGAAGAACAAACAATTTCGTAATGCATTTTCATGAACCAAGCCATAATCTTCATTGTACAACCAAATCAACAATTGGTTATTTCAAATTACTGTATAACAAAAATTCCTACAAAATTTTCACTACACAAACAACAACTAAATAATTATATAACTTCATCAATTTGCTTAGGACCGGAGCCTATACCTCCCATCAAACAAACAAAGCCAAAACCAGAAAAAATGCCACAATATCATGCACTAAACAGATGCCCAAAACCATAGCCACTACCTCCCATCAAACAACGAATGCCACATATCTCAATTGACCTATAGCATAAAAACTTTCATGGACTCATATTTCAGACACAAAGTTAAAAAAAAAAACGGTTCTTGTATCTACACATCTCAGAAAAAGGATCAACGAAAAGGAAGGTTTCCAAGATCGCAGTTAGCGGCCCAAATTCAACAACCAGTTAAAATGCCAAAATATCGGGGCATAGAAAATGAAACATATCTCAACATACTTAAAACCCAAAAATCAGAGAAATTGTCAGAAGCCACAGGATCCCCAAAATAACTAATGCCATAGATCTAAACTGGGCAATACCTAAAATCCCTTAATGTCATCATATTTCTCCTGAAAAAAATAAAAATCTTATTTCCTGCATTAACACTGCTCAGAAAGAAGATCAGAGTAAAGAAAACATTCCAATGCTCGCAGTTAGGGTAATCGAAAGGATACCTGATGATCAGGAAAAAAAAATGGAAAGGAAGAAGGTTCGATCTCCTCTAGGGCAACGAACCAGAAAGGAAACCAGCGAGGGAAGAGGCAAGGGAGATCGAAGGGCACCTCCGGAATTCCTATGGCAACGCGGATGGATAATGCAGGACGCGGAGCTCGGACAGCGTCGAACGACATAAAGGAATTAACTAACGCAGACGCAGTACGGGAGGCTAATGCCGGTGCGAACGCAATTAACAAACATGGAGGCAGCGTTTTCAAAACACCGCCGCTCCCAATAAGCTGCCCCAAACGGGGCCTTAGAGTAGTGGTTGTAGTGGTGCTGCCACCTCACTTTCCTCTGTTCCCGCTAGTAGGACTAATGCCGATGCCATTGGAGCATCCCGATTTGATTGCATGAAGGTGGCCCTTTGGACTAACACATCTTTTGTCGCCTACATCTCTCGCATCCTTAACGAGTAACAACACAAAGCGTTTNCCTAACTTTAGGCCCAACCCTAACCCTAACAATGTGCCTAACCTTAACATGCCACCACCTTCTTTGAGTGCCCGAAAAGAGAAGCCTTCTTCAGTTCTCTACACATTTCCTTCCTATATCTCTACCCAAACTTTTCCTCTTTCATCTAATTCTTCTTCTAGTTCTTCTTTCTTTGGAGTTAGGGAGTGGAGGAACTTCATGGAGGAAGGAGGAAGGAGCGATGGGAGGGTTATGAAGGAGGAGGAGGAGGTGTTGAAGCTGAGCTTGGATATGGAAATTGATCACTATGGTGATTTAGATGGACGCTTGGATTTGGAGCTCAGACTTGGGTATATCTAGAGTTGTATATTTCTTTATTTTTCTTGCCTTGTTCATTTTCTCTTGTATTTCTTACTATTTTGTGTTGATTTACTGATAGTTTGCACTGTAATGTCCAGTATGATTTAGGTATCTTTTAAATGGAATATTAAAGCTTGCTTGTATGAAATTATCAATTTGTTTTATATTTATTACTTTGAAATTTAAGCTAATTTTTAGTCTAGTGATTCACTTCATGATGACTGATCAACAAGTGTTCCTCTTAAATGAAACAATATTATTTGCAGATGAACTTTTCTTATTTTATATTTTTCTCCTTAATTTAATTACTCATACAACATTTAAACTCTTTTGTTAAACTTATTTTGTACTATTTACTACGCTGTTATTATTTTGTTAATTTTGAATTCAAATCTATCCGGTGAACCGTGCTCAAGGAATAAAATATTGGAGAGGTGATCGAGAGAGTGTGAGAAATGGCAGAGAAGAGAGAGAGAGAGAGGAGGAGGAGGAGGAGGAGGAGGACTTTCGTTGGTCCTGGTTGGGAGGAAAATGGGGTGATACCGGGCTCGTTGACCATTGTTATTTTATGATGCATGATCTAAAAAGTGTGGGGGAGCCCAAAAATTTACTTTTACATCATCAAATCTTCCTATTTATAAAAGATAAAAGGGATAAGAAGTATATAAAAATTGCATATTCAGCTATGCTTCAAAGAGAAGAAGTAGATGGTACTTTAGTCCCTTTTACCCGATTGTTGAAAAACCTCAAGGTTCGTGATAGAATTAATCGATCACTTGAGAGAATGGGCTGATCGATTGGCGTGAAGTAGATCGAGGAGAGATCTAGCAGGTTTATTAACTTAACGTTGCCGAAGGAAAGAGCTTAGCCGACCGATTGATGGGAGGCGGCCGACTGAAGCATTTTTATCTCCAGGGAGGACTTGTTTTGTCCTGACGATGTCTAAGTGTCATTTTTTATCTATACATATTAAGTTCTCCGATTTTCTTACTCATTGCTAGTGACAGCTGCAATAAGGAAAAAAAAATTTATATAATTACACTATGAAAAATTAATAATACTCCACGCTAGGTTCACTTCGTGTTCTATTTTTATCGTCATCTTTTGAGTCTGTCATGCTGAAGTTTTTCTTTCTAGAAAATTGTTCCCATCGGGGGAAGAGTTGGACGTCATAGGCAGAGTTGACGATCGAAAGAAGTCTTAGAATTGTCCACCCCAGAGTACAATCTTAGGGATGTTCGTCAGAGTGGTGTCATGGAGTTGTTCTCCCCGGAGGGGAGACTTGTAGATGCTCGCCTCAGAGGGGAGTCTTAAAGTTATAAAGTCATCGTGGAGCTTGTAACTGCCGGGTATTAATTTTGTAATTTGGGCGTAGAACGATCGTTTACACAGCCTCATGGAGCTTGCTGTTGTCGGATGCCGATATGCTTAATAGGCCTCTGACGATCATTAGACACCCTTTGCAGAGTTTTTCGCCGTCAAGCATTAACTTTATAATTTGGGCGTAGAATAATTGTTTATGCGCCCCTCATGGAGCTTGTCGCTGTTAGGTGCTGATACATTCCAAAGGCCCTGGCGATCGTTAGACACCCATCACAGAGCTTGTCATTACCGGTCGTTAGCTTTATAATTTGGATGCAGAAGATCGTTTACGCACCCCTAGCAAAGCTTGTTGTTGTTAGGTGCTGATATGTCCCATATGTCTTTATTATCGATCGAATGATCTTAGCGTTGTTGTTCGTGTTACTATCTGAGTTTGATTTCCCCAAGTGTCGATTGACCACCTATAAAAAATAGTAGACAGAAGCTGCTTTCCATTAGTTGATCATCAATTAAACGAGATCTTGGTCAAAAAAGAAATGAAAAATGAGTAATAGCAGTTTTAATAAATAGATTTTAGAAGAAATAAAAGGATTAAACACAAATTCTCTTGATAATCTTAGGGAAAAAGATATGAGTATGTCTTAGTGCACATTAATGAAAATAACATAAAAAATAAAGTTCCTCAACTAAGGCCAATTGACAGATGGTATGCATGACTTTTTTAAGCCCACAAAGTCTTGATCGGAAGTTGGTAGTTACTCGAAAGCAACCAGAGCATCGGTCGGTCTGGTAGTGTTGCCGACCGATGGGTATCATTGAATGGCAGATATGTGGGTTTGTCTAAATTGATAAATTGAATAGCAAATATTTAAAATCTCCTCCTTTTGATCTAAGGTTTAGCCAAGTGGTTGGCTTAGAGACAAGAAATAAATCGGAGGGCGACCTTCTAAAGGATAAATCTACTGGGAAAACGAATTCAGTAGTATAAAATACATATAAGAATTGAGTGGCATGTATATAAATATGAAAATACATAAGAATTGAATGTCGTGTATGTAAATATTCCCTCTTCTACGTTACCTAAGCATCGAGCAATTGTCGGAGTGCATGAACTTGAGCCTACCGAGCCTTGACTTATATGGGGTTGAAGATTTTGTAAGTCTTTCTTCCTTTGAAAGGGCCGGTTGGAGAGTGATGACCAACAGTACATTGAGTCTGTCGGTGTTGCTGATTTCCCATGAAATTGATCCATTGAAATCATCAGTATTCACATAGAGTTGCTAGAGTTTCGAGTGGTGATGGCATACCTCATCATCCAAAGTGTCTTTTTTTGACCATGCGACATGGTTGCTTTTTTCAAGGTAGTAGCATTACTTGATTCCTCTAAATCTGAATTCACACAATAAGCTTTCTCTTCTTCTCTTGCTGATTTTTGTTTTTCTAGTTTTTCTTCTCTTCAAAGTCCTCAAAAATTTCATTTTTATTTTCTAAATAATCATGTCTTCTTCCATATCTAGAATTTTTACATTTATATCATATATCATCTTCTCAAAGATTCAAAATTTTGTTATGCAAGTTATGAACTTTGAAGTTTCCATACCCTTTGGTTCTTCTTCCCNAATCTTCCCTCTTCTAAGTTACCTAAGCATCGAGCAATTGTCGGAGTGCATGAACTTGAGCCTACCAAGTCTCGACTTATATGGGGTTGAAGAGTTTGTAATTCTTTCTTCCTTTGAAAGGGCCGATTGGAGAGTGATGACCAACAGTACATTGAGCGTGTCGGTGTTGCTGATGTCCCATGAAATTGATCCATTGAAATTATTATTATTCGCATAGAGTCGCAAGAGTTTCGAGCGGTGATGGCATACCTCATCATCCAAAGTGTCTTCTTTTACCATGCGACATTACTTGATTCCTTTAAATCTGAATTCACACAATGAGCATTCTCTTCTTCTCTTGTTGATTTTTGTTTTTCTAGTTTTTCTTCTCTTCAAAGTCCTTTAAAATTTCATTTTTATTTTCTAAACAATCATGCCCTCTTCCATATCTAGAATTTTTACATTTATATCATATAATATCTTCTCAAAGATTCAAAATTTTGTTATGCAAACCCTAAACTTTGAATTTTCCATACCTTTGGTTCTTCTTCCTAAGCATATACCCTAATCTATTGGAGAGCATAGCTATTTCTACCTCAGAGCTTGAAATCATTTCATCACTAACATCATTCGCCTATAAAGAAATAGTATTTCCTTTTATCTCTTTTTTTTGAAAAGCATCAATTAATTATCTTTTTTTGGTCAAAATCTGTTTTTGTGCTATTAGAGAGCCAAGATGTTGATCAAGTGAATAGAAAGTTAAGTCTTTTGCTTCACTTATTATTGTGACATTTACATCCCATTCTTTTGAAAGTCATCTTAAGTTTGTATAAATCAAATGTTGTTTTTTGTCTAACTTCTAGAATTATGTATTGTATTGTTTATTCTCATAAAATGAGTGTGCATTTTAGAAATATTTTGATTAAAGAATAACTCATATTCATACACTAATATATTTATGTGAGCATATTTGACTTCATTAGTGCCTTCGTATATAACAATAAATTTATCTCATATTTTTAAGTATGAAATATTTCATATAATCATTTTTAGGTAAAACACACTACAAAGTATTACGAGCCTTAGATATCGGAAATATTTTCATTATGTAACATATGGAAGAACTCATATTCATGCACTAATCTATTTATGTGACCATATTTAACTTCATTAGTGCCTTCGTATGCAACAATAAATTTATCCCATATTTTTTTTATAGTATTAAGCATGAAAATTCTCATTGAATCAATGATAAGTAAAGCATAGTACAAAGTATTACAAGCCTTAGCATTTAATTCATCCAATTCTCTTTCAACTTCACTCCATTCATCAAATGATTTTTCAACTTTCATACAATTTATTTTAATAGTAGGTGTGTAGTATTGATCTATTAGCATATGCCACATACAAGAATCTTGACCGCTAAGAAAAATACTAATACGAATTTTCTACTCGTCATTTAGAACATTAACATGTAAATTAGGTGATACGTGTGTGGATTATCCTTTTAAGTAGCAAAACATTAGAAAATTCTTGTGTCAAAATGATCAATGAAAGGATTTAATCTAAGTAACAATAAGGTTAATAAGAGCACTCATAATCAAGCTTGATCTTATTATTTTTAATACATTGAAAAATATTTTGGAATAAGAATTTAGCCTTTCAACCATATTGCATGGGATGATAAATTAATCAATAATAAAAATAACTTTGCAATCTAAAACTCAAAACTAAAATAATTTTCAAAGTTCATATCAATTTAAATATGCATAAAAAATATTGTTAGTAAATTGAAAGCAAATTTCTTTTAAATCATCATGAACTATGAAAATCAAAATTGAAGAAAGGTCATAACACAATAAAGTAATCTCACCAATCCTTCTTTCACAATATGAAAATGTAAAAATAATAGATTTCAAAGTGAGTTTATCATGGCATGAAGATGAAGAAGAAGAAAAGATAAAGCATGGTTGAGTGATCAAGCAAGGGATCAACATCAATTTTGAAGGTAATAAAATTTATGGCCAAGGGTGTGAGACAAGTTAAATGGCCACTTAAATAAATTTAGCATGAAGAGTGGGTAAGATTTGGCCAAGGCAAGAAAGAGAGAAATGTATTAAGGCAATAATTTAACTTTCAAATTTTAATTTTATTAAATTCAATTTAATAAAATTCATGGATAAGTGGATGGGTGTTGAACCAAGAGAGAGAGAGAGAGAGAGAGAGAGAGAGTAGGGCTGTAAACGAGCCGAGATTGAGTGAGCTCGGGCTTGGCTCGTGTTCAGCTCGTTCGAAATTCCTCGTGTTCGAAATTGGCTCATGAAAAGTATGTTCGTGTTCGGCCTGAAATTGGATCGTTAAAATTAATTGAAAAAAACATTTAGGATGCTGGATTCAAACNACTGTCGGTGCATGCTGGCTTCCCAGCCACTGCCAGATAAAAGAATATATTTTTAAATACATTATTTTTAATGTGCTTCAAATAAATAGAAAATATAAGATCCTTTATTTATTTTATAGTGAGTCAAATAACTTGAAAGTACTTCAAATCCATTGCAATCATAATACTCTGCAACTCTTTTACAATACATTTCATTTTCAGCAAGACGAACTATCCTTTAAGAATTGCAAAAAACACTGAGTCTAGAAATTAATTATTTAAGTATATTCATTCTCTTTCAAAACTTATTGCTGCATCAATGATTTTCAAATCGTTTAAACCCAAGTTTATATTGTAGATTGTCTTACACATGTAGAGCATAGAGTTAAATATTGATATAATTTTTTTTTTTATTTATTTAAAGAAAATTGACTAATTTACTACTATATTTAAAGCTTGTTACTAGCACCAAAATGTAAATGAGAGAAAAATGCAAATTCTCCACCTAAGATGACGGAGAAATTTGGTCCAATCAAAAAAGTTGTAATTACTTGTTTTGTTGCTATTGGTCCCATGCCTACAGTGTGTATTTGTTTCAGCTTGATGGATAATAAGTACTACGCTTTCTCTATTCAATGATATATATATAACATCATGAATAGAGTATTAGTGCTCCCTGAAACAGACTCCAAATGACAGGAATTGGTCATCCGACAGAACCATATGGCACAGGAACGAGTCCAAAGACAAATCATTTAATGAATATTAATAGTCCTCATTTTGCAGCATTAAACATCTCGAATATATTTATTAATCTCGAAATATCTTCACATTACACTGATAAAACTGGTTCGCCAAAGCAACACTCTCTTTCAGCAATTAAACTGCTGCAAAAAATCTAGCAATCTAAATGATTTTAGCAACGACTGAGTAGCATCAATGTAATTATAATCATTGCACACATTAATATTATTTTCCACACGCTCACATTAATATTATTTTCGATCTCTGCTAAGTATAATGTATTTTCTTTCACTTGCTTAATGTAGAGATTGAGGTGCAGTATGTTTTAGTATATATGTAGAGAAAATAATTGCAGCATTACATACGAAAACATAGACATAACTTATTCTTACTCTTACTCTCCTTGTTGTATTGAGTTGTAACCCTAAGCTGTTTTTGTTTCTTCTCATACGCTGCTAGTGAAATCTCCGTCCCCGTGGACGTAGGCGAATCAATTAACGCTGAACCACATAAATCTTTTTTATTTGATTGCTGTTGTATGAATTTCTACGTTTTCGTGTTATTTTCACATAACACTTTTTGCCACTTTTTTTTTTTTTGTCTCTTAATTTTTCTTTTTATGTTATTTATGATCGACTCACCAGCTATTATAAATGCATTGTTTTCATTTATGCTTGCATCGCATTTATGTGGCCATTATAGAGGCTACATGCCAGTTCAGCATCTCTTGTAGCACATCTCTTAGGAAGTAAGGATGAAGACAAGGCATCAAAAGGTATGCCTTAATAGCTTAAACACGTAGATTTCTTCTTTAATATTTTCTTTTATTGTTTGGCTTCGCAATCTAAAGTTTAATTGTGAAGGTGATTCATTTAAGACCCCTCTCCCATAGATATCTGATTGTACATATCCCATAGACATATACTAAGGCTATAAAAATTTATACTAAAGATTTAAATTTTAATTAATGTTTGATTATATTACTTATATAGCNTTTTCTTTTATTGTTTGGCTTCGCAATCTAAAGTTTAATTGTGAAGGTGATTCATTTAAGACCCCTCTCCCAAAGATATCTGATTGTACATATCTCATAGACATATACCAATGCTATAAAAATTTATACTAAAGATTTAAATTTTAATTAATGTTTGATTATATTACTTCTATAGTTTTTTTTTTTTTCAAGATATTGTAAGTGCGCAACTTCTTGAAGAATTTTATAGTTATCAATATTTTTTTCTTTAACACAGATTTTATAAGTTTATATTTTCCTATGCTAACTTATGTACTAATATGAAATTTGAGTTAATATAAGAAATATAGTCATATTATTATAACTTTCATTTGTCACCAAAGTAAAACATATAAATTTCACAGTTTATTATGTTATGTATCATANTTTTTTTCAAGATATTGTAAGTGCGCAACTTCTTGAAGAATTTTATAGTTATCAATATTTTTTTCTTTAACATAGATTTTATAAGTTTATATTTTCCTATGCTAACTTTATGTACTAATATGAAATTTGAGTTAATATCAGAAATATAGTCATATTATTATAACTTTCATTGGTCACCAAAGTAAAACATATAAATTTCACAGTTTATTATGTTATGTATCATTTGAGAATCATATCATTTTATACTAACCTCTAGATGGATATATTTAAACGAGGAAAAAATATTAAGTACGGAGTTGGATGTCTCTGGACTTTGTTTAAAATGAGATTGTGCACGTTGGTACAACAAGATTTTATAGCAACAATCTATATAACATGTACAATCTTGTTGTACATGAAGTCCTACATCCGAACTCTGCACATATATGCTCTCTTTTAGTTTTCTCGATAATGAATGTCACGTTGTTGGTCATTTATGGTGTTGCCTACCTTTTCACCTGTGATAGAAAATATGCTTGCTAAAATCTCTCATTTTGGGAGGCCCTTTATTAAGAAATTAGGGCGAAGAAAAACGAGAATCGACACAAATCCAGAAGAACACACAGAGATTTAACGAGGTTCAGTAAAGATGTCTATGTCCTCGGGAGCAGAGCGGCGAATTTCATTATTTCATAGGAGTCCAGTACATACTCATAGGGTTATACATCATATATATAGATAAAACCCATAAATAAAATTAATTACATGCCCTCGCTCCCCCCCCAACCCACTAAATTCCAAGAGACGCTCATCTTCATTCCAGGAGACACAGCTCTTCAATTCCAAGAAACACGCATCTTCAATTCCAAGAGACTCCAAATTCTGGTATATAAGTCATACCTAACAAATCTCCACATTGGCGAATGTCCAGCCCCTTAGGAGAAATAATAAAAAAAAAAAAACATCATGGAGTTTCTTACACCGAAGTGGGTTGGGCAACCATGTCGTCTAACAATTGCAAACATTCAACAAGTTCAAGCAATGCAAGAACTTATTGATAGTATCTAGTTTGGTCAACATATCTGCTACAATTTCATCATATGATTCAACTGAGTAGACTCTACCTACAACTGTACTCCCCAACAATTTATAGATATTACCTGCAGTGATATTTTCTTTCATCACAGTCAATGCACTTTTAACAATTCTGATGGTTTCTCTATTCTCATCTGCCTTGAAAATAAAATCATTTCTGATTAAAGTGCCCAAGGAAATTAAATTCTTCTTCAAATCTGGAATATATCTTACATCACATAATGTTCTGACAGTGTCATCATACATCTTAATTCTGACTTTGTCAATACCAGCAATATTGTAACATCTATCATCACCCAAATAGACTGAACCTGAATCAGATAACATGTATGAAGTAAATCATTCTCTGTTATGTGTTATGTGATAAGCGCATCCTGAATCAAGAATTCATGCATTCTTCAACTGAGTTGTTGTAACTGAAAGTACGTCACTATCACTACAATCTAAATTGTCACTCTGCACCATATTCATAGATTTGGAAGATACATCATGTTTCTCACAAAGTGTTCTTGAACTTTGGACAATCTCTATTCATATGTCTTTGCTTCTTGCACTTATAGTAATGAATTGTCTTTATGTCTTTAAACTTTGACCTGGAATTTCACATTCCAAAACTTTACTTCTTCTCCTTCCTTTCATGATTCTGCTTACCCTTAACATGTAGACTATCATCATGAGAGTTTTCCCATGTATTCTGCTTCCGCTAGTTGTGAGCCAACAATGTTGCAGTAATATCATCAAGTTTGATAGTTTCTTTCCCATATGTCAGAGTAGTCACTATGTGTTCATAAGAAGAAAGAAATGAACACAATAGAATTATTATTCGGTTTTCATCCTCAATACTCACATCATGTCGTGTCAGATCTATGATTATTTGATTGAAGACATTCAAATGTTGTGTCAGATCAGTGTCTGCATGTATCTTCAGCCCATATAATCTTTTTTCAGATACAATTTATTTGTTAGAGATTTGGACATAAACTGAGATTAAAATTTCTTCCATACTTCTCCTGGAGATTTCAAATTTATAACATGATACATAATCTCATCTGTCAGACATAAACGTATGGTACCTTCCGCTCATAGTTGCAATTCTTCACAATCTTTATCTTTCATATTATCAGGTTTCGTAGCTCGCAAAGCCTTCAAAATTCCTTGTTATACCGACAAATCTTTCACCCTTGTTTGCCACAATCTGAAGCTCTCGGTTTCATCAAACTTCACTATCTCGAATTTTGCACAAGACATTGTTATTTGAAATTAATCCTGCAGCGAACTTCTCATGCCTTGTGTCGAAACAAAAATATACCGCAAATAAATTCAAAGAAAACTGATATTTTCTCTGTCAATTTCAGAAATTTTCCTACAATTCTGCTATGATTCGTGAATCAAAATTTTTATATGAAGCACTTTTCCTGTTCGCGTCAACGCCTCAACCAAATTGTTGTCCTGCGAGTGAAACCCTTCACTTATTTCCAAAATAACTGGTGCCTGGTCGTTAAACACCTCTGTGAAACCATTGTTAGCAAATAGTCGCGCCTACTCGTTTCACCTGCACCCTGCCGAACTCTAGCTGTCGCAACTCCTGTGAAAAATTTGCGAACTTCCTGCCGCAAACCTCCTTCGACAAAATGTTGCGAACTTTTGTATTGCGATTTTCCGCTCGAACTCCTAGAAGCCCTAGCCGAACTCCTCCTCTAAATCACTGAATTACTCTTCGTACTTCCTGTGCCGCCAAAATTTTTCTTCCCTATCCTAGAACCTCAATCTATACCAATTTTTGAGAAATTAGAGCAAAGAAAAAATAGAATCGACACAAATCCAAAAAAGCACACAGATTTAACGAGGTTCGGCAAAGATGCCCACATCCTCGGGAGCAGAGCGGCGAATTTCACTATTTCATAGGAGTCTGTTTCATACCCATATATATAGATTAAATCAACATATAAAATTACTAACACCCCCTTGCTCTCCCCAACTCACTAAATTCCAAGAGACACTCATCTTCATTCCAAGAGACACACCTTTTCAATTCCAAGAGACTTCAAATTTTGATATATGAGTCATACCTAACACCCTTGATGGTGTAACTTTTACTTCACTTCCCGTGAAATAAAAAACCATTCATCTTCAATGAAAATTTTTGTTTTATATTTTGATAATGAAATTTCTCATTTTGTTGCACCCTTCTGATAAACTTTAGTGGGATATTTTCAATATGTCTTTCTTCTGCGGACGATATTCAAAAAATTTTCAAATATTTGGGATTGAGTTTATTTGAAGTTTGAAAATCAACCACAACAAATTAAAACTATAGCTATGTTACTTTAAGATTACACTCAATATTATATTCAAGGTGTGTGCTTTAAAGAGAAACTTTGAACTAAAAGAAACACTTANTTTTATTTCTCGTTAAATATATGCGAACTGTTTCATTACACTGACAGTCTCTAGAGTTTGGACGAGAGTCATTCACCGCCGAGTTACATGCGCGCACTCATAAGTGGTAGTTAGACCAGACCTAGGCGGACAATAGATCTCAGATAACCAAGGTAATTTACAAGATTAATTAGTATACATTATCACAAAAGCTGCTATGATTTAAACTTAAATATAAATTTATAAAATATAATATTATATAAATAATTAAATAATTTTTTTTTTTATTTCGAGCTAAAAAGAGCAGAACACGAGCAAATAAAGAGTTGTTCGCATTCAATTCATCTATAATTCGAACTTAAAAAAACTTGTTCGTGTTTGACTCTTTTGCTTAATGAACAAGCAAAACACGAGCGACTAAACACACCGAACATAAACTATTGGCGAACAACAAACTTTTTTTGACAACCCTACATGTGACTCATAAACCTAACAATTTTAACTAAATAATACACCCTCATGCTCTTATCCAGGCCGAAGTCTTGCTTGCCGGCCGATGAAGAGCACCAGCTGGAAATCGTCCCGGTTTTCTTTTATCGCAGTTTTACCCTAAATTTGCCACTTTTGGCTTGCTCGGCCATCTGTCAGACAGATACAAAACCGAGATTTTTCTTTCATTGAGCGTAGTATTTGAGTGGAGGACAGCTGAGTTGATTGACAAAAAGTTTAATTTTCAAGTCAAAATCTTAAATTTGGATTATGTTCGTATTAAATATATAAATACATTTTGGTACTCATAATTAAAAAACTATATTTACAACGACAGTTTTTAAAATTAGTTTAAAATCTAGTTAGAATTATTTTATTAGATTTATTTTAAGACGAGCATATTACAAAAATAGTGTTGAATTCAAAATTATTCGGGAGAGACACCCATGAAAAGGGTATTTAAAGGGAGGGAGGGAGAGAGAGAGAGAGAGAGCGAAGATATAGTATAGAACGGTAAATTTGTATGACCTTAATTCATGAAATCGACTCTTATTTATAGGAATGGAGGATATATAATTACATATTGTACCCCTAGAATACGTAGATATGATGGCGGTATTTTAGTTAATACATGAGTATTAGGTGGGGAGTCTTGAGGGCTTATGATATGATAGGGGCAAGACCTTAAAAGGTTGTTTTTTTAAGGTAGAAAAATGCTGTCGAAATTGCTAATAATTCCAACAAATTTCTTCCAAAAATAGACCTACTAGGACAAGCAAATTTTCTCGTGGTGTCGAATGAAATTGGAAATTCATCAAGTAATTTATTGATGATAAAACACGAATATTGGAATTCACTTTGTGCTTAATCAAACAAAGTTTAAATTAAGCACTTGAATAACATCTAGTGACTTCTTAAGGACATACAAGGGATAAAAAAATCCTAAGAAAAAATTGCATTGTATGGTGAAAATAAGTGTTTCATCAAGGCAAATTCAATGCTTCTATGATTACTTAACTTTGAATTCATAAAGACATTAATATTTCTAAGAAGATATCACATGAACAAAGGGTTTCTTCAGAACTTGGAAAAACATAATTAGAATGCCCTCTATAGATCTTCAATAAGGCATGCTCNCAATAAGGCATGCTCCTACACATTTTGGGAGGACTTTGGGCGAGTAGAATTTAATGGCTTGGAGATATTTGAGCCTTTGGTCATCATTTAGACCCTAATCAAGCATTTTTTTATATTACATTATCCAAACCTCTTCATATATGGTCTAACTAATCATTAGTAATCCTTTAATGCTGAATAAATATAGCACATAGAATAATGGAGCATCTTCATAAAACTCTTCTCATTGAAGAAATATTTTCATGCATGAAGGTCAAGCTTTTTCCTTCCACCTCATGAATAGAAGAATTCTACAAAATGAATAAAGGAGTTGTTACACTACAGAAATTTTACTTATTATCGATGGTCAAATATTGTCGGTAATAACGTAAAAATCATAGGTATTATATTTATCGACGGTTTAGCGATGACTTAATTGACGTAGCAAAATATTTATTGGTAATAAAATTACCAACGGATTTAGTGGCAGTTTACATGAACCGACAGATATCTGACATATCATAATCGTCGCTGGAGATCTAAAAACATGCCATGTTTAACTGCCGATTACATAATCGCACATATGTCTGTAGGAGAAGTGCACTTCCGTCGAAAAAGCGCGGCAGTTATGTCGATAAATTGTCGTTGACCTAAAGATCAAATGATTCTAAGAGGTGCGGCTAGATGCAGGTTTTGAAAAGCTTTTGAAAAATTAACCTTACCCCTAGTTAACATATTAGTGTCAACACTTACATATGGTCTAAGATAGAGATAAAAATAGTTTCAAGACATAATTTGAAATTTTGATGTATAAAGTAGTAAAAATATAGATTTTTTTATACTTTTTTAAGTAGTTCCTAAGAAAAAAAAAATCCTAAGTGGCACCTATTAGACTCATTGGAACCTTAGCATAATATACGCGTGCTAGTCATAGTACGGTATCTGGTATTGCCCATTACGACTTTCTCAAGGGCAATACTCACTAATGCAAGGTGACCAGAAACTTGTCACTCAGCTAACAAGCAAGTTTTGTCATCGAGACAATCGAGAAATGCACATGTGAATGCAAAGTGATCCAGTGCATTGTGACCATTCTGTTGGAATAGGAATGATCAAGAGATATCAAATATTCCTCAAAACTATACGATGGAAAATACTAGTCATGAATATGCTAAAAATGTAAACATGCACATGCAAGGCACAAAGCACAAGTGATGTTGTGCTTAGCCACCTTGCCCCAACAACAACCAAGAACGCAGACAAGTAACATGCACATGAAAAACATATGACATACATATGAAATAGCAAGGTAGTTTCACGGGCAACATGACTTGTGCATCGAATGAATTAAGAGGCCTTTAGAGCGTGATCCATATCAGGTGATAGCCAAGTGCCCAAATGGACACGTACCATGCACTTAGAGGATTGGAGGCCTTTGGAGTGTGATCCATATCAAGTGGCACGTTGTGACATACCTATGGTACATACGATTGATTTCATAGGAAGTGAAGTGGTTCTCGTTGAGGAGAATTATGCATCGGGTAGATGTGCAAGCCACAACCAAAGAAGGCATGTGAGTGTTAAAATAAGTGTGCGAGAAGCAGTGACACTGGAATGCCTGAAGCATACAAGTCATAAACAGACAAGATGTTATGCAAACAAACATGTGAAGGTGCACAGATGTAGTGCACAGTGACATGTAGATGTCACGAGGTAGGCACAAAGTAATGTGCCAAAGTGAGGCATAGACACCTGCTATGAGCATATGAAGGTGTATTCTAATAGATGCACAACAAAGGGCATGGTGTGAATGTGTTCATGGAAGTAGTATGAAACAAGCATAGAGTAATGCAAACTTCATTTAGGTTGTTTCTGTCGCCTAGGCTCAAGGGCCTGGTGCTGGGATGCTAGACCTAGTGCAGGGGCACCAGTCTCGTCTAATGAGCCCTACTTTTTTGTGAAAAAATGTCCAATGAAGAGTTTCAGCAATCCGTAAGCTATGAGAGATTAGATATGACCAAAATATGGTCCCATGACTTCAAAGAAAAGTATTTTTATAGGCACTATATTAAGGATTTCAATGCCAAAGGGTGCCTGAATTGTTACGGGAAGGTTTTAACTAGACCCTAATCATTTAGAAAACATTAGTAGGAAAGTTTTTTTTGGAGGCCTTGAACTAAAAAAGCTAACATATACGCATTAGAAACTCCCATAACATTTGAAAGAGTGTCCAAACCATTGTGCCATCAAAAATTGTTGTCAGTAGTCCCTCATTCACAACAATGCATGATCATTTATTTTCAAACTGACAATGCTCTTAAACCCAAAGAAATTGTCAAACTTACATATCAATCCCACACTCTAAATCCAACTTGATTCACTTAAGCTATAGATAAATATCAATGGAAATACACTATCATATGAATTCATGGTCATTCAACAACAATGTAGTTGGGATCTTGTTCCTCCTCCCACTGTCTAATCAATATTGGGTTGCAAGTGGACCTTCAAAACTATGCACCAGTGGTTCAGTGGCAAGTCATAAAGCTAAGTTAGTTGCTTAGGAATTTGCTTAAGAACGTAATATTAATTATAAAAAAACTATTCAACCTAGTGCCTAAAATTACAACTATTCAAACTTTTCTTATAGTAGCTCTTTATCACAAGTCTTCCATGCATTCCTCCATGATTTTCTTGATTGCATGATATGCATCAAGCAATCATAGGGCTTTTTCAGCTCACAAAACCCCAACATGTATGTCCACTTTTGCAAAGCTACTTATGGACTCAAACATGCATGAAGAAAATAATACTACTATGTTAAGTTATCTTTGATAATAATGTTACACTCTCAACTTTTTTTACCCTCTCTTCTTCTCTAAAAATTCAACATATATACCTCTTAATCCACATATATTATATCTTACTTACTGAAAATGATGCTACATTCATTCATCATCTCATTAAAAACCTTCACACTCGATTCCACATGAAAGAGCTTAGACCCATTTAAAACTTTTGTACATTCAATTTCAAGTCAACCTAGCTTGATCCTCTAAGACAATATTTCAACTATCACTATTTCCAATAATAATTTTTCTTACAAACGCATCAATACATTGAGATCATCTTCCACTTTATTTGAGAATACATTTTCTGCCATAATAGTCATGATTGGCCACATCAACATGGAAGATCAAATAGTCAACTTTCACACCAAATGCCTCTCCACCTCCAAATTCTACAAGCTACATTACAAACTTAAGTTTCACTCACATGAATCTCAAGTTTGAGGGGGCCCTCACAATGCATCAAGATCATTGGCTTCTTAGCATGAATAAACAACTTACACATGGGGCTCTGCAGACATTGTCCTCTAAAACATCTAAACAGTTACTTTGCAACAACTTTTTTTATTCACATTTCCTCATCTCACATTGGTTTCCACTAATACACCTATAAATAGCAATACTGTAATCATATTAGATGAACTTTGAAGATATCTATATTATACTACCTCTACTTTGNCTCCACCTCCAAATTCTACAAGCTACATTACAAACTTAAGTTTCACTCACATGAATCTCAAGTTTGAGGGGGGCCTCACAATGCATCAAGATCATTGGCTTCTTAGCATGAATAAACAGCTTACACATGGGGCTCTGCAGACATTGTCCTCTAAAACATCTAAACAGTTACTTTGCAACCACTTTTTTAAATTCACATTTCCTCATCTCACATTGATTTCCACTAATACACCTATAAATACCAATACTGTAATCATATTAGATGAACTTTGAAGATATATATATTATACTACCTCTACTTTTCTCTTTTCCTTACTACGAGTCTTTAGGAAAATAATAATACTTCAAAATTCAAATTTTATGATAGTTTTGTATGAATAACATTTCTAACGTCATAAAAATTTGTAGGGGTTTCAACACATATCATCTATAAATAACTTTTGAAATAATGAATTCCTACAATACTATAGACAAATTAATAGTACGTAGGTCGGTTTTATAGCAAATATTATGTCGACTCATATTGATGAATAGAACATGAGAGGCATAATACCTATGATGCTCTTGAGTTAGCAAGCATGAATATATCAAAATAAATATTTTTTACTTAGCTCAATTTGACGACAAGGAGACAAGTCCTCCAAGTTTAACATTATGGTTTGGAATATTAGGGGAGTGGCAGACCCTTCCTCCCTTAATAGGCTCAAATATCTTTGTAGGGTCCACAAGATTTCTATTTTTGCCATTTTGGAACCTTTTGTGCATGTTAATAGGGGTAGAATTTTACAGCGTTTCAAAAACTTTCAATCTTACTGCAATAAGAACAACAAGATTTGGGTTTTCTGGAAACGAAAAGTTACTTTATCTATTATGGATGACGATGACCAGTATGTGCTNAAAAAATTATTGTTTAATCTCCAATTTCAAAGATTTTTAATAAACATGTTTAATGATATGTATTAATATAGAGAATCTACTCAAAACTACAATGCTTGCTAAATGAATCTAATAGATTTAAGTGAAGGTTTATTGTTAATAAACTTCCCTACTAAGGTTAATTGCAACAGATCAAACAGTCTTAGAAACACATCATCAACCATAATCAAAGTTAATTTACCTTAAAAGATGACAATAAAAGATATAGAAGTTTGTTTAAAAAAGAAATGGCGAGGGTGCCTCACACTTGAAAAGCATGGGTTATTAATAATAGAATTCTCCATTAAAGTTAGTTACAATGGATTCAAAAGTCTTATAAAAGCATCATGAAGAGTAGTTAAAGCAAGTTTACCTTGGAAAATGTCAGATGACAAAGAAATTATTATTTATCCAAAAAGAATATTAAGGTTACCTTTCACTTAGAAAAACTTAATAAAGGTAAAGGGAAACTGAAGAGGAAATCAACAAAAAAACCACCAAACAAATAGGACAAATAAAGAACTCAAGTAATGTTCATATAAAAATTTCTCATTTAAGAAGACAACATTGTAGTTTAGCAAAAATAATAATAATAATAATCAAAGCCTCTAAGGACACTAATGCAAGTGAAACACCGACCAAGGATTTCACCTCTAAGGAATGTTAGAGCCGAATATCAATGGCTAAAAGAAAATTGATGCTAGGATAATTTTGAAGCATTTACATGGTTACGTAAGGAGAAAAAATGGTTGGCATGGCATCTAATTTAACATTAAATTAAAGAGAATGTTGAATTAGGCATGTAAAGTCCTATGTGCAAATTATTTTTTCAATTTAAGAAGCTAACACTCCTAATGCATTGTGATTTACAATGCTAATTATATAGTGTATTCAACTCTTGATATATACATTATCAATTTATAATGAAAGTTGGATTGGTATAGCACCCATTAGTTTTCTTCCTTGTTATTATGTGTTTTGGATAGTGTGCCATTTAAGTTTATCAAGGTGAATATATCAAGAGATGAACCATTACTTTGTAAACCACTCCTTTGAATCACATCCACTCATCTCACACTAGCTTAAACTACTACACCTATGAATACCAGTATTGCATTTATCTTAGGTGAATTCTATAAATATGTATATTATACTAATTTTCCTTTCCTCTAGTTTGCTCTCTACCTTACTATAAGCCTTCATGGTATCATATACCATATACAAATAATAAGAACTCTCCTTTTCTCTCTTCACTCCAATGGATTCTCTGTCCTCTAAATCCTACCAATTAGAAGGAAGTNATATATATATATATATATATATATATATATATATATATATATATATATATATATATATATATGAAAGGAATGGCCGGAGGCTATTTTACGTCCCCGACCATCTCTCATGCTCCAAAGAATTCGAGTACCACACCCTACACTCGGGGGGAATCGAACTCCAAACCAGAGGGGACTTACAAATGACAAGCAGATGCCCGAACAACTCTCTCTCTCTCTCTCTGTGTGTGTGTGTGTGTGTGTGAATCATTGAAGGAAGGGGGAAGGGGGGTGGTCAGTCCCAATTCATAGCTTGGGCGACCGTTCTAGCCTCCCTGTTGTACGGTTCAATTCAACCACCCATGGAGCCTCATGTGCGAGAGTCATGTGTCAGTCTTTCGGGGTTGGGAGAGCTTCGACTTCATCTGTCAAAACATTTGGATCCTCATAGCATGGATTTAGGCCTGTGACATTGAACGTGGCAGAAACACTATAATCTCCTGGTAGGTCGATTTGATAGGCTTTGATATTCAGCTTCTGAAATATCTTGAAAGGCCCATATGCTCTAGGCTTGAGTTTCCTAAATGCTGCTATTGGAAATCTCTTCTTCTTTAGTGGAATCCACACTAGGTTTCCTACCTGAAATGTCGTTNTGGATATCACATATGTTCAACGGTTGGTGTTAAGATAAAGACACAATATTACTAAGAAAATGAAAAAAAAAATGGAGAGAAAAGAATAACTTGAAAAATTATCATATGGGGCTGATTGTATCTCTGAATGATAGTCAGGATGTGGCCACTTGATGGATCACACGATAGTGCGACAGCCCAACTGGACCGTCATGTTGACGTGCAATAATCACACATAATAATTTATCAATAACTAAGTAGGTGTTATTAGTAGTTTAGTTTTCATTTATGACTATTAAATCAAATAAATATTTTCTTACTTCATATCATGAACCGACAATAGACCAAGTTATTTCCCAATGATCAGATGAATAGGTATTTCATGGTATAGTTTCCANTGGATATCACATATGTTCAACGGTTGGTGTTAAGATAAAGACACAATATTACTAAGAAAATGAAAAAAAAAAAATGGAGAGAAAAGAATAAGTTGAAAAATTATGATATGGGGCTGATTGTATCTCTGAATGATAGTCAGGATGTGGCCACGTGATGGATCACACGACAGTGCGACAGCCCAACTGGACCGTCATGTTGACGTGCAATAATCACACATAATAATTTATCAATAACTAAGTAGGTGTTATTAGTAGTTTAATTTTCATTTATGACTATTAAATCAAATAAATATTTTCTTACTTCATATCATGAACTGACAATAGACCAAGTTATTTCCCAATGATCAGATGAATAGGTATTTCATGGTATAGTTTCCAATGTAAAGCAACTTATCTATGACTTTAACCTCTTAGTAATCCTTATTAATGCATAAGAATTATCTCAAGTATGCTTGCCGATCAGAAAATAGAGTATTATGTTTTTTTTATAATAATGATTTATTACGATTTAATTGTAAAAATGGTGCTAATGCATTTTAATTTAATAGAATTAAAATTGATATTTTATTTTTCTTCAGACTTTAAATCAGTAAATTCTTTAAGTTTACTGCAAATACTATTGTGATGGATATAAATTTGACAAGTGTATGATTTGCTTTCTTATTAGTGATATTATGGAGCAACACACAAATTAATTAAAAAATATAAAATTGGNATTACGATTTAATTGTAAAAATGGTGCTAATGCATTTTAATTTAATAGAATTAAAATTGATATTTTATTTTTTTTCAGACTTTAAATCAGTAAACTCTTTAAGTTTACTGCAAATACTATTAAGTGATGGATATAGATCTGACAAGTGTATGATTTGCTTTCTTATTAGTGATATTAAGGAGCAACACACAAATTAATTAAAAAATATAAAATTGTACAAGGTTCCACTTAGATAAGTCCTAATACAAATGGGGTTTATATGAGAGTAGAGAGGAGGAAGCATCATCCAAATCGAATATTAAAACGATCCAAGGTTTAAAATAAGGAAGAAATATTACGGAAGTTGTAAGTTTATATAAAGACGGTCCAGATGCATTCAAAAAACGTGTATTTTTTTAAGCGCAACTGAACCATCCTCTGCGTATATACTTACAACACACGTAATATTTCTTCTAAACCAAGATGAGAGAAGGGCATAACCAAACATCATATTCAAGGAAGAGGA
>JXCR01144250.1:202954-230833 GCA_002079205.1 Phalaenopsis hybrid cultivar | reverse complement strand
ATCTTGTGAACTGGAAAGAGTACCTGCCACAGCTTAGCTTCAACGCCCTCGACAGAGGCGGCGCCATTTCTAATCTCCTCGGCCAGCTTCTCAACATGCCCATACATGGAGTAGTACCTGTGCAGGCAGCAAATATTATTGATCGTAATAAACAGGGATTTCTATTTATCCAGAAATCCATAGGTTGGCTTTATTTAATAAAGTATGATATACATAAAATATACATATAGGCCACACCGGACTTAAATTTTGAGGAATTATAACTACAAGGCGTCTTATAAATTGTTCTGGCATGAAAATCAACTCAGAAAATGGTACATAGATAACATAGCAAGACTAGGCATGTTCCAAAGACTAGTATGAAAACTCGAGGATTCTGATAAAAGAGTGCCTTCTACAAGAGCAATACTACCAATTCTAAATTAGAAATCTTGTGGTAAATCTATTAATTGCTGTGGGATAGGAATGATATTGCACAACAATTCTGTGGAACATCTAGATAAGAACTCTAAGGAATAATTTAGCAAAACTAGAGAATAAAAAATACTCTTTCTAGAGCAACATGTTACTTGTGAGGTTAGTTATAGCGCAAAAAAACCATAAATCGGAACAATCTCCAGATTTATATTTTAATTACAAAAAAAAAAGAAAGCAGAAGTGATACATAGATTCAATATTACAACGTACATTCTAAGTGTTGCTAGTCGTTACCTCTAAATGAAATATGAAGTCATTATAGTCACGAGAATTTTTTTTTGCACGAGCAACAAGATTGAATGTGATCATCAAGCCAATTAAGATTAATTTCAAGTTGAGCTTTTGGATGGTACGAGAACCTTCGGTTGTGGGTCCCTCCCAAGTGAAGGCAACTGCTTACATTCAGTTTTGGAAAAATCGATTTTTGGTTTTCCTCTATCCTAGCAAGAAAAATGAAAGGCATCTGGGGGGAAGAAAAATGAAAGGCATCTGGGGGGAAGAAAAATGAAAAAAATTGTGTATCTGTCCTCAATTAATTTTCTTCCTTCTAACTTGGGATTTTGGCATCTCATCAGTGGTGATCAGGACACTGATTATTGTGGTTTGCATCTTACTTTTCTTGAATTCAGTGGGATTACCAAACTCGTGTTTGATGGAGTTGATGTATACCACCTACTCGGTAACTGCTGATTATTAATTTCCTCTAATAGTGTTCTAGAGAAGAGCTTTGTGTAGACATTAATTTGATTAGTGGTGGTGTTTAAGTGGCCTATGAGGCCCGTGCTTTTTACTCTATTTGAAGGATTTTTCATGCTAAGAATTTGGTATGGTTTATTCTCGTTATTTTGTTTGATCAATTGCGTTTTGTGTGAACGTGATGCAGCCTGTGTTTGGCTGGCTTTTTATAATAAGTGGCATCAAAGATAAGTTGCTCTAGAGATTATTTTGTGTCAGTCAAATGGAGGGGTTCACTAATAATATCAATATCATGATTAAGCTCAAGGTGACTATTTACTCGATTTAGAAGTCACGTATGAAGGATTTTCTTTATTGTCTGGACCATCGAGGATACACTTTTGGGAGATAAGAGCAAACCAACAGGAATGTCCAATAAAAATTCGGCTAAGTTGAATAGATAAGCTCAAGGTGACTATTTACTCGATTTAGAAGTCACGTATGAAGGATTTTCTTTATTGTCTGGACTATCGAGGATACACTTTTGGGCGATGAGAGCAAACCAACAGAGATGTCCAATAAAAATTCGGCTAAGTTGAATAGAAAAATCATTGACAAGATTCGACAATCAATTGACAATAATATTTATCAGCATGTACATAATGAGACAAATTCCATCACGGTTTGGGAAACTCTGGAGTTATACAAAAAGAAAAATGCATAGAATATTATTTTCCATTTCAAAAAATTGATGCATCTTATGTACGCTGATGGGACTGCAATTTCTGATCACTTGAATATTTTTTATGAGGTTTTAAATCAGTTAGCAGTGATGGACATAAAGTTAGAGCATGAGGTCCTTGTCGCTAGTTTGATAAATCCCTTGCAAAACAGTTGGGAGAGACTCCTGTTATTTCTCTTAGCAAGTACGCACCAAATGACATTCTTACTTTTAAGATGGTGAAAGAGTGTGTTGAATGAAAAAATAAAAGACATGAGTGTTGCGAAATCTAGATATACCCCTGTTGATGTTGTATATATATATAAATCAAACGGGGGAACGATCGACGAAGCGAAAAATAAAATGAGAAAAATCACACTAAAAAAGAACACACAGATTTACGTGGTTCGACAAATTGCCTACGTCCACGAAATTGCAGAGGATTTTACTACTTGAAGAATTTACACAAGTCGATCACCTCGACTTACAAGAAGAGTCTCTCACTTCGTTGCTCTCTCTTCTTCTCTCTCCGTTATTCTCTCTCTACACCGAGATACATCGAAGAAACTTTACACCGAAATACACCGAAGAAGATAAATTTACAAGACAAATAAACTCAATTTCTCTTCTGTCACAAGCCACCAAGAAGAAGCCAAAAGAGAACAATCTTCTTCTTCTTTCTTCTTCCTTCACCGCAAGGAACTACTTCTTGCATTTCAATTCCTTCTATCCTGAGGAAGCCCAAAGAAGAAAATTGTGATTTCTCAACTTCTAGGAGAGCCCTCCGAAGTCTTTTTATTGCAAAACCGGGCACGGGAGCGGTTGAACAGGATGAAAGGAGGCAGTGTTTCGTGAAATGGAGGCGGGAACAGCGGTTATCGAGAAACTGCAGGTTGTGGTCGCGACCTTTCGCCATCAGGAGAGCGGGAGCTGGAGTTGGCGTCGTTTCGCAAAACATAGGAGGCGGGAGGAGCGCGGTCTCCAGCGCTAACAATGAGTAAGTGCTAAGTATGACTCATATACCATATAAGGGACAGATGCTGAAACGAAACGGAACGGAGCGGAAGAATTTATCCAATCAGGGGAGTTTCGTTATGTAGATTGTGGGTGCAGGGGCAACGCCCCGCGGTACGGTACAGGAGTAATTCTATAATTACATATTGTACTTCAGGGTTATATATATGTTTGTTTGTAACTCTAGGGCTAAGGTTGTATTCTATATTTTTTTCTGAATTGAAGGAAAGCCGCCGCTCTGCTCCCAAAGACGTAGGCATTTTTGTCGATCTCATTAAATCTCTGTGTTCTTCTGGATTTGTGTCGATTCTTTATTTTTTTTCGCCCTAATTTCTCAACAAGTGGTATCAGAGTCAAGTTCTAGGGCAGGGAAGAAAAAAATTTTGGAGCAGGAAGAAAATTTGAGAAAAAGTTTGGCTAGGGTTCGGAATCGACAATTCGACAAAGTTTGAAGGTAAAGAGTTTACGGCGGTTTGCGGCATTCGGATGAAGGAATTCGCGAATCGTGGGCTTCGAACAGGAAGAGGAGTTCGTGAGTTCTCAGATAGGGCTTTGAGGAGTTTTACGACAGGCGAGAGGAACCCGCGACCAGCGACCAGGCAAAGTTCGGGCTTCGGTGTTTTTGCGAAGAGGCTTCAACGTGATGAAGACGAACACGAAACCTTCGGATGCAAGCGAGATCGCAACAACTTTGATCGCGAGAAAGCAGACGGGCTCGGGACGGCTGTGATTGGCAAAGTTCACGTAAGAACTCTGTAGCAAGGATCGGTTCGGCCAGCGACCGTGAATCATGAATTCCAACAGGAGTAGTTCACGGCAGTGGAATTCGGCGGGAGAAGTTCCACAGAAAAATAGGTGCAATTTGGCAGCTGAAGCAAGGGATTTGCAAAAAAGTTTGTTGCAAGATTAATTTAATATGACAATTTCATGTGTAAAATTTGATGTGGTGAAGTTTGATGGAACTGATAACTTTGGGTTATGACAAACAATGGTGAAAAATTTGTTGGCACAACAGTAAATCTTAAAGGATTTGCGAGCAACGAAATCAGATGTCATGGAAGATGAAAAATAGAAAGAATTGCAACAACGAGATACGCCTATGTCTGGCATATGAGGTTATGTATCACGTGATGAATCTAAAATCTTCAGGGGAGGTATGGAAGAAATTGAAAACTCAATGATTTGAAAGCTTTATTGAGTCAGGAATTTGACATGAAAGACTTGGGTCCTATAAAGAAGATTCTTGGAATGAATATTTATCGAGATAGAGGCTCAAGTCGATTATGTTTATCTCAACGAGACTATGTTGAGAAAGTGTTGGACAGGTTTAAGATGAGCAAAGCAAAGCCTGTAAACACTTCATTGACAAATCATTTTAAGCTTTCTTCATAACAGTGTCTTAGAATACAGAAATCGAAGACATGATAAAGGTTTCATATGTCAGTACAGTTGGTTGCTTGATGTATACAATGGTATGTACTCGTCCTGATTTGGCTCATGCTTAGTCAAGTCTGCAAATACATGTTTAAACCTGAAAGACAATATTGGAAAGCAGTCAGGTGGATTTTCAGATATTTGAATGGTACTGTAGGACATGAAATTATTTTGATAGTCAGCAAAATAATCCTTCAATTGTGGGATACGTTGATTCAAACTATGCTAGTGATTTAGATGACAAAAGGTCTACAACTGTGTATGTGTTTACTCTTGGTGGAGGGTCTATAGGTTGGAAATTAACAATTCAGTTTATTGTGACATTATTTATAACTGAAGCTAAATACATGTCAGTAATTGAAGCTGTAAAAGAAGTTTTATGGTTTGTTGGACTAGTAAAGAAACTGGGCGTTTAGCAAGGTGGAGTTCAGTTGCATTATGACAGTCAGAGTGTTATTTATCTGACTAAGAACCACGTGTACCATGCGAGAACCAAACATATTGATGTCAGGTATCACAAGATCAGAGAATTGATTTTTTCTGGTGAGATACTATTGCAGAAAGTTTGTATTGATGAAAATGCAGCTGATATGTTGACCATGTCAGTTACTATCAACAAGTTTTTGCATTGCTTGAACTTGTTGAATGTTTGCAGTTACTAGACAGCATGGTAGCCCAACCCACTTCAATATGTAAGAAACTCCATGATGTATTTCTTTTAAGGGGCTAGATATTCGTCAATGTGGAGATTTGTTAAGTATGACTCATATACCATATAAGGGACAGATGTTGGAACGAAGCAGAGCAGAGCAGAAGAATCTGTCCAATCAGGGGAGTTTCGTTATGTGAGTTGGAGGTGCGGGGCACGGTACGGTACAGAGGTAATTCTGTAATTACATATTATACTCCATGGTTATATATATGTTTGTTTGTAACCCTAGCGCTAAGGTTGTATTATGTACTTTTGTTCTGAATTGAAGGAAAGTTGTCGCTCTGCTACCGATGACATGGACATCTTTGTCGAACCTCATTAAATCTCTTTGTGCTCTTCTGGATTTGTGCAATTCTAGTTTTTGTTGGTCCTAATTTCTCAACAGTAAGGGATAACCAAGCAGAGGCAGGTGTTAGGTTCAGAGAAACGAGATAGAAGCAAGAGTATGAATTACCAGAGTCGTGAAAGCAATGATAGATCACGAGGAAAGTCACGAAGAAGAACTGCGTTCAAAATTTTTTAGTATGAAAAAATGAGGCATAAGTGAGCTCAATGTAGACTTTTAAAAAGAAAACAAAAGCAAAAATAGAAAAATAAAATAAAAAAGAAGATGCTAATACAACAAACACCGTACATGTCAGAATTTTCGTCGAGTTGTTGATTATGGTGTTTCATATCATGTCACTTTTCGTCATAGTGTGTTTTTTATCTACAATGAGGGTGAAGAAGGAGAATGATGCAAAATATAAAATTATGAGCATGGGTGATGTTTGCATGAATACTAATGTTGAATGTTGATTGTGACTAAAGAATGTGAGGCATGTTCCAAAGATCCACCTGAATTTGATCTCTACCATTATACGTGATAACAATGGATACCCTAACCACTTCTGTAAAGGTAAATGGAAGCTTACTAAGGGTTCTTTGGTCGCAAGTAGAGGAAAGAAGCACAATTCTATTTATTTGATGGAAGCTTAGTGTTACAAGAGAGAAGTGAATGCAATTGATGATACATTACTAAACTATGGTATATGTGACTCAGTCACATGAGTCGGAATGGTATGAAGAAGCTCTCCTAGAAATAAATTATTTATAACATAAAGTCTACAAAATTGGAGGTATGAAATCATTATTTGGTTGTTAAACAACATAGAGTAGTTGTTAAAACTCTTGCACCATCTAGAAAAGCTCAAGTGTTGGATTTAGTGCATATTGATATATGTTCTATGGATGCTACGAGTCTCGGTGGCGCTCGTTATTATGTTACTCTCATTGACAATCGTTTCAGGAAAGTGTTGGCTTATGCATTAAGATCTAAAGACCAAGCTTTGTCTTCAAGATTTTTCAGGTGTAAGTTGAGAGGAAAACTGGCCAAAAACCGAAGTGCATCCACTCATATAATGGTGGTGAGAACAGGGGGTCATTTGAAGAGTACTACATAACTTATGAGATCAAACTTAAGAAACGGCCAAAAACTCCTCAACATAGTGGAGTACTTGAAATGATGAAGTGCACGATTAACGACATGATTTGTTGCATGTTATCTCATTCAAATTTGTCAAAGTTTTTTTTAGGAGAAGCTATGAGATTGGTGGTTGACTTAATAAATCTTTCGCCTTTAGTTTTTTTTTTTTTTCAATTATGACATACCGCAGAGGGTTTGGACTGAAAAAGATGTTTCATATGGGCACTTGAGAGCATTTTGATGTAAAGTATTTGTGAATGCTCTTATAGACGGAAGTCTAAACTTGATAGCAAAACAACACAATGTATCTTCATTGGGTACAACCGCGAGAAATTTTGGTATAGATTGTGTGATTTGATTCACAACAAGATGCAATTTTTTTTAAGACCGGGTCATTGTAGATTTTGAAAAATCAAACAATTTAAAGACTAACTGTGAAGAACATGTAGATTTAGGTAAATCTCATCCGATTATAGGTCACAGTAGGAATGACAAAGGTATACGGTTAGATGAGCCACTTTCAGTTGATGATGATCCAATTGATGAGAACCTAGAAGAGGGAGGCACTTTCAGTTGATGATGATCCAATTGATGAGAACCTAGAGAAGAGGGAGGCACTTTCAGTTGATGATGATCCAATTGATGAGAACCTAGAAGAGGCACATTGAACCTTTATTAAGAAGATCCAACAAAAGGATACTACCTTATATGAGATGTTCTACCAGTGAATATGTGACGCTTACTGATGAGGAAGAATCAAAGACTTATCTAGAGGTATTTTCACATGAGAAGAAAGAAGAGTGGTGAGTGTCATGTAATATGAGATAAAGATTCTTAAATGAAAATCACAGAATTAGATTGGACACCTAAAAGAAAAATAAAATTATTTTTATGAATAAACTTCAAGATTTTAAAATTTATGATGTTCATAAGAAAGTGAATTATACATGTAATAAAGTAGCAAACAATATTAAACAAGTAGCAAAAAAATATACTTGAAGAATCAAAAGGAAAAATGTTTATAAATAAAAATAATTGGTGGTAGAATAATATTGTGCAAGAAAAGATAAAATATAACAAGTTGTGTTATAAAAATTGATTTAAATATAAAAACTTAGAGAACTAGAAAAATTACAAGGTGACCCGTAGAGAGTTTAAGAGAAAAAATTGTGATGTTAAAAATTATGTTTTTAGTGATTTTTATAATAGGTTAGATACTAAAGAAGGTGAAAAATATATGTATAAACTAGTTAAACAAAGAGAAAAAAAAATTAAGATTTAATTTAAACAAAGCATATTAAAGATGAATTTTTCAATGAGGTTTATGAAAACACGGTCAATTTTAGTGATCTTAATATCGTTAATAATAAAAAGATATTTTATTTTTACTGTTGCATTAGAAAAAGAAAAGTTAAAGAATCTTTAAAGAAAGCCAAAAGTGGAAAATCAATAAAACCTAATGATATCTCAATTACAGTGTAGAAATATTTAGGAGATTTGGGAGTTGCTTGGCTTACTAAATGCTTTAATACTATTTTAAGAACTAAAAATATGTCTGAGGAGTGAAGGAAGAGTATTTTGGTCCCTATTTTTAAGAATAAAGGGGATGCACAAGAGTGTGGAAATTATATAGGAATTAAATTGAAGTGTTAGAGTTCAAAATTATGGGAGAGGGTAATTGAACATAGTTTAAGATGTGATACAAATTTCTCATAATCCATTTGGATTTATGACGGGCAAGTCTACTATGAAAGCTATACATTTATTGAGAGGTTTAATGGAAAAGTACAAAAAGAATAAGGAGGATCAACATATGATTTTTATTGATTTAGAAAAAGCTTACGATAAGGTTTCAAGAGAAGTCTTTTGGAGAGTTCTAGAGAATAAAAGTGTTGATATGACTTATATACAAGTCATTAAAGATATGTATATTAGAGTTGTTACTTGTGTTCGAACAAAAGAAGGATTGACCATATATTTTCCTATTTCAGTTGGATTACATCAGTGATTGACTTTAAGCCCATATATTGTTGCTTTAGTTATGGATGCTCTTACTGGACATTTAGAGGAGGATGGACCCTGATTTATGTTTTTGGCTGATGATATCCTTCTTGTGGATAAGAATAGAGAAAAAGTTCAAGATAAACTTGAATTATGGAGGTTTACATTAGAGTCTACAGGCCTTCGTGTGAGTAGATCTAAAACTAAATACATAGAATGTAATTTTAATAGTAGAAGTTGTAGCTGCAGAGTTGGAACTATGGGTGATCAAATAATTAAAAGGTGTGATTGTTTTAGAAATCTCAGGTCTATTATTAAAAGTGATGGTGATATAGATAAGGATATTATTAATAGAATTCAAGTTGGTTGGTTAAAGTAAAGGAATGCATCGGGCATGTTATGTGATAGAAAAGTATCAATTAGACTGAAAGGAAAATTTTATAAGATGGTGCGGAGACCAGTAATATTTTATGGTGCAAAATGTTGTCCTTTAAAAGAGAAACATAAAACAAAGTTAAGTGTTGTTGAGATGATAATGTTTAGGCAGATGAGTGGCTTGACACGTAGAAACAAAATGCAATATGAACAAATTCGTGATAGGGTTGGTGTAGCTCCAGTGGCGGAAAAGATTAAAGAGAGTCATCTTAAATCATTTGATCACATTAAACATCTACCATCTGATTATCCTGTTAGGATAATAGATGCTTTAGATTTCACTTATATTAAAAAAAGGTAGAGGTAGGCCTAAAAAGACTTGGGTAAATTGTCTAAAAAATGATCGTAATATGTCAGGATTAAGAAAATTATGTCACTAAATAGGATGCAATGGAGAAAAAGGATTCATGTAGCCGATACCACTAAATGGGATAAAGGCTTATCGTCGTCGTCGTTGCTGTTGTATTTTTATTCTCTTTACACATATTCAATTTATCTTTTATATTTGTCTATGCTTAAGAAAGCTTACCATAAGGTTTCTTTAGATATCCTTTGGAGAGTTCTTGAGAAGAAAGATGTTGATATAACTTATATCCAAGTCATTAAAGAAATGTATACAAGAACTGTTACTTGTGTTTGAATAGGAGGATTGACCAAATATTTCCTATTTTTGTTGGTTTACATCAAGGATCAGCTTTAAGCCCATTTCTTTTTGCTTTAGTTATGGATGATCATACTGGACACTTATAGGAGGATGTACCTTGGTGTATGCTTTTTGCTAGTGATATCTTTCTCGTGGATAAGAATAAAGAAAGAGTTCAAGAAAAACTTGCATTATGAAAATCTACATTGGAGTCTAATGACCTTCGTGTCAGTAGATCTAAAACTGAATGATAACAGCTCTAGCGGCGGAGTTGGAACTATGGGTGATCATATCATTAAAAGGTGTGATTGTTTTAGAAATCTAGGGTCTACAATTTGGTTGGTTATAGTGGAGGAATGCATCGAGTCTATTATGTGATAGAAAAGTACCACTTAGACTGAAAGAGAATTTTTATAAGATGGTGTTGAGACTGATAATGTTCTATGGCACAAAATGTTGGCCTTTAATAGAGAAGCATAAAACAAAGTTAAGTGCTGCTGAGATGAGAATGTTTAGGTGTAACTTCAGTGGCGGATGAGTGTCTTGGCACGTAGAGACAAAATACAAAATGAATATATCTGTGATAGGGTTGGTGTAGCTCCAGTGGCGAACAAGATTAAAGAAAGTCGTTTTAAATGATTTGATCACATTAAACGTCGACTATCTAATGATCTTGTTAGGAGAATAGATGTTTTAGATTTCACATATATTAAGAAAGGCAGAGGTAAGCCTAACAAGACTTGGGCATATTGTCTAAAAAATGATCGTAACGTGTTAGAATTAAATAAAAATATGCCACTCAACAGGACAAAATGTAGAAAAAGGATTCATGTAGCCAACCTCACTTAGTCGGATAAAAGCTTGTTGTTGTAGTTATTGTATTTTCATTTATCTTTTGACATATTCAATTTATGCTTCATATTTGTCTATGCTTAATAAATTTTATTTATGTGTTATTATTTCCTTATCAATATTACATATATTCAGTAAAATTTATTTAAAAAGGGAATATAATTTGATCATAAAGACTATTTTGTGGTATTTTAAAAAGCTAGTTAAGAAAATTAATTTATTGTGATTATAGAAAATTAATTTATAATTTATTTAGTGATGATTAAGATAGTTAGAATGAATTAAATTTTTTTTTTAAAAGAAATAGTTTGTATTGATTTAAAAATATTTATAAGTGGTGATGTTATATAGGTAGTGGCCATGTTAGTGGTCTTGCATGTATAATAAAATAGAAATAAGCAGTGAACTTATTCGAGAAAATATTAAATATTATAATGCAGGATATCATAATTAAGTAGTTTTCAATGTATAAAAATATTTTACTTGAATGAAAAATTGATTTCAATTGAAGTGATTTTTGTCTACTAGATTTTCAGGCATTAGATATACTTTCAACAAACAAAAATCTATTGAAAAGCCAAATTACCAATTGATTTAAGTGCTTTACTGACATTTTTTTTTTGCCAACGAAACACCATTGTGTATTTATAGTGTCTGATTCACCTATATGACTAGACCATCCAAAAGCTTGAATATTGGTGAAGGCAAACTATTTGATATTTCAAAACCAACATATTTTATAAACAATCCAATGTGGAATTAGATTAGATATAATATGCTCACATGCCATAATAATATTACCATAACATACAAGCTCTCTATATCAACCAACATATTTCTTCAGCTACCCAATATGGGATTAAATATAACATTCTCACATGCCATAATAAAATTATCCTTAAATAAGACCTTTCTATATCAACAATTACCGCCTCTCAAATAAAAACTTTTCAATATCATCAAACATAATGCACAAAGAAACCCTCGACTTTATGAAGCTGACATGGGACTCGCCGACTTTTAAATCTTACCCAACCACAAAAGACCCATTGTAGCCACAAACCGCATGAACAAGTTGTTGTTCGTTAAATCTTCAACTCTTCTAGAACTTCTTTGAGGAATGTGGACAGAAGGGTTGAAATAGGGCTTGGTACACAAAGTTAAACTCCTTATGAATCCAAAAATTTAAATCTGTGGGTGAGAGCAAACATTGTAGCCACAAACCGCACGAACAAGTTGTTGTTAATTAAATCTTCAACTCTTCTAGAAATTCTTTGAGGAATGTGAACAGAACGGTTGAAATAGGGCTTGGTACACAAAGTTAAACTCCTTATGAATCCAAAAATTTAAATATGTGGGTGAGAGCAAACCTTGATATTTTAACACCAACAAATTTTTTCAACTATCCGATGTAGGATTTGACCCAAAACTCCCACATACCTCAAAACATTAAAGCTTCTACATCGGAAAACCTTAGAAGCCCTAATCCTCACCAAATCCCAGCTTTGATTTCTTAACTCTTTCAAGAAAATATCAAGTCTTTCAAGACCTCCATTTTCCACATAAGGCCGAAATTATTCCACCATTTTTATAGGATTTTTGCATCATGACGCTGGGATCAAGTAGGTGTCATAATACATGTCAATGACCTTGAATAGAGTGACGCAACCAAAAATACTGTAAGCAAGCGGGGTAACTCTTAGTTGGACAACCAGAATCATTTCCTCAAAAATAAATATTTCAAAAAGACTTCAGATTATCAATCAGCAAATAAATAAATAACATAAAAGTTCGCATTAAATTACTACAGTAAAAAACCAGACATATTCATGGGGACAATGTTATCAATCCCACTAAGAAGATGAAAAAGTCAAAAGAATAAAATTCTATAAATGCCTGACACGATCCCTTCCATCTTTATTCTTTCAGACTTCCTTTGCAGATTAGTAATGCACAACTCTTTTTTTCCCGCCATAGAATTGCTAATTCATTCTCCAACAAAACAAAAAGGGATAACAATACTTGTATTACAAACAATGCAGCAAAGATGGTCCTCTTCATGCTGCAAAACCATATCTGATACTTTCTTTACCTCGAGCCAATTAACAGCATAAGAGGTTTAAAAAAAAGAATTATTTGGTGAAAAATAAGAGCACATTCACTTATCGTATTCACTGCTATACTAAATCCATCAGAATATCTAATTCTCCTCTAAAATTCGAAGCTTTTCAAAGCTCTGGCTCGGCATACTATATTGAGTTGAGAATTAATAAAAGATAAAAAAACAACTTCAAGAGGAATAAATTAAAATTTTGAATCACAACAATGTTTAGGTTTTTCCAACAAGTAAATGGTTCCGAGCCAAATATCAAAAACAAATTAACGCAATTCAGATAACCAATAAAGAAGAAGTAACCTAGGAACCTTCAATCTAAAAATCTCAAAATTGATACAAAAACTCCATGTAAAAGATCAAAGGATTCGGGAAACGCGCACTGAAAAAAAAAAAACTCGATCGATCGATACGCTTTATGAATCTAATAGTCGCCGCTAGCTAAAAATTTAAACAGAAACAAAAGAGAATGAATAGACAGAGATCGCTTACACGATATAAATCTTGGCCGCCATTAATGGATATCGACGAGCTAGGCCACTCTCGCCGGGGTTGGAATCCCAAAATGAAGATGACGAGCGCTCTGCAGGAAAAATGCTCTCGGTTCCGGTATTTATATAGGAAAAATGCGCTCTGCAGTAATTTCTCTTAGCCACTGATTGGCTGGGGTTTATCATTTTATAAGATCGTAAATATAAGGATAATTTTAAAAGATTTTATTTTTCATATTATTTTTGAAGTACGAAGAATTTAAAATACTTAAATATAATATATGTATTTTGAATATTGTTTTATTTCCAACAAATTTTTGTGATCCGGCATGAATTACAATATATGACATAGATAATTAACTCATTAGTCACATTTTTGAGTAAAAAATATTCTAACATCAAAACAAACTTATCCAGAACTTTAATTTCAGCAAACTCATAGTCAAACTGACCGGTTCGACAAGTAAAACCCAATATTACCAGAATAAGTCTAATCTAAGTCAAATCAAGTTCAGATCAAGTCATTAAACTGCTATTCGAAGTTTTGTTGACATATTTAAAATATTAAATGAATCTCAAATCTAGCAAACCTATAATCAAATCGAGTGTCTCGATAAGAAGAATCCAACTAGCCTATAATTGATCAATTCCAATATCGTTCGGGCACTCAAATGTTCATCAAATATCGTCTAATCGAATGAAGTCTTGTGGACCGTCTGTTCTAAGTGCTTCATATTCCTGCATTCGTTGCACCCAGAACACTAAAATAGAGCAACACCCCTCTCATGAGGGGGGATTGGAGGCTTGAGAGAGAACATAAAGATTTGAAAATGAGTTGAAGTCCAGCACCACTCTTGTCACACGTCGATCGCTGCGAGCCGTCATCTACTACCGTCGATCATTTTCAACATCTTCCGACTACCATCGATCTCAGCCAACCAACGTCAATCGTCATGGATCACTGCCGACTGACGTCGACAACCACTGACCGCCGTCGAACACTATTGACGCCTTCAACCACCTACTTACCGCTTTTGATTTCCCTTCATATGCCCTAGAATAATAGGAGGGTAAAGATGCAGAAATAGAAGAAGAAAGAGATGCATTATTGATATTGAGGATAATGTTACCGGTCACAACATTAGAATTCCTAACAATATTATTCTGAACTAGAATTATGCCTTCATTAACAATTGTGTTAACTGAATCAGAAATAGCATGCAAGATAGAATGCGAACTTCTATAATCAAGTTTTGTTGACCAATTCAGATATCACCAATATACATTAACATCAAGAGCTACATGATTATTAGAATTAACATTAGCTTCAATAGGATGAATTTCACTAATATCTCCATATCTCAATTTAGTAATGCTAGCAGATAAATCAGCAGAAATATTAAGATTGACAACATTATTATTATTAAATGTAATATATATTTAATACAAGCAAATTAGCCATACATAAACTTTAATATGTATAATTATAATTTAAATATAATTTTTTTAATAAATTAGCTTGTGGTGCTCCACTTAAGCTTGCCAACACATAAGCGGGTCATTGAACTTTGACTTCCAGTCCCTATGGGCTGTTAAAATTTTACTTTACAGTCAGAATCTTCGTCCTCTATTTATTAATTTCCTTTTCCTTGATGTCTGGGTAAAGGCTGGAGCTGGGTGGGTGACTTCCTTCCCAAGCCTAACTCGCTTTGAAAATATTGTAAGCCCTTCAGATCACATAGCTATAATCACACATAGCCGCAATCATGGCTCCTTTGCTTCTTTGATTGACCTTTGGCTGATCCAATTATGAATCATACATATTTCTCCGCAGATCACGGCAAATAGGGTTCATTGTGTAATTTTTTTCAAACTTTGTATCATGTTGCTGGCTTATTACAAAATTTATTTATTTATATGAACAAGAAAATAAAAGTTTGTTATATTAGAGATTAATTTTTTTGGAATTTATATATCATTGCGATTAATTAATCACTCTAAATTGTACATTCATTCACCTACAAGTCCATTTATTTTTTTATGATTAAGTGCTAATTAGAACGAGTTATTATATATGGAGGATGGATTGATTGTTCAAGTTGGACATTTTTTTTTTAATCCAATTATAATATCCCGTTGACAATTAACAAAAAAAACACCATATTATTTAAATGAACTCAATCATATATGTAGTTAATAGATAATGATAGTTTTCAAGAAATATGAATAATTATATTTTGATTGATAATTTTTTAATAAATAAGATAAAAAATAAGAAGAATTTTATCATCAAATCATCATTGACATATGAATCCCTTTTAAATAAGGGATAAAAAGTCAATTTTTTTGTCTAATCAAATTAAAAAAATTAGCTCAATTTTACTTCAACTTAATAAGTGAGTGTAAAAAATATTATAATTTTATTTCATTTTAATTTTCTCAATTCAAGTTCTTCAAATCAAAGCAAGTGAGCGTAAAGACGCTTGGATTCATAAGTCTTAAGAGTGCCCGAGAATAGATTCTAAAGTTGACAATGTGGATCAATGAAGTTATTAAATCAAAACACTCCATGGTCAAGTTTTAAGAATCCAATTTGTGGGTGGTGAAGAAATATAACTTTAGGGTATATTATTTGTACAGATTTGCTTATGTCCTTTAGAATAGTCCAAAATAAGAATGACACATAATTTGATGTTCTAGGAGCAATAATAATATTTAAAAAAATGTAGAGTATCGTTAGAAAATAATTAAATGTACCATCATTTATGAGACAATGTACATATTTTGAGGGTAATCCAAAGTGGCAAATGGATTGTAAATCTATGTCTCGTTTTGGGAAGCTTAGATCTGTACATAAGAATAGGCAAAAAAAAAAAAAAAGAAATTAAATAGTTAAGATAATTTAACACTGTGATATGGTTGCTTATCATGAGATCAAGGGCGGGAGTTGCAAAATACTTCTACTCTGTCCTAGTCATCTGCAATTCTATGGAAGTTGCATGAGATTTTTTAAATGGAAAATTTAAAGACAGAAAATCATGAAGCTTAGCTCAATTAAAGAAACATTTATTATTTGTATGAACTTATAAAATTATATGTTTCCCATACTTTGAATATATGAGAGCATTTGGTTGGTCTCCTATGAATGTGATGGAAGTAATGCAAGATGGCATGGGTAAATCAACAACAATCAAACAAAAGAGATTGGACAACAATGATTAGGATTCGGAGGTTAGACAATAATGATCAAAATGTAGTGATCCATCAGATGGCAATGATACAAGAGCAATGGTCAATATATGTCAATAATAATATTTAGATGGTTGTCAGACAATGAATGTTGTTTGATGATGATCAAATAATGATAGTGAAATGTTAGCCATTCGACACCGATGAAAGTTAATAATGGCGATTGGCATAAATTATCAAGCAGAGCATTAGATTTTTTTAAAAAATTTTGCATTCTTCCCTAAATTTAAATCAACAACATTTCATGTGATAATTGTGAGTTAATTTATACTTTTGAGAATCTCAAAATATTTTATCAGATGATTGGTGATGTTTATTTTAATTATAATTTTTTTATGAAACATTTAAATACATTAATGACCTTAGAATTGAGTGATCTTAGTCATATTTGAATGATCTAATTAAGATACTTAATCTGACTATGAGCAAGAAATATATAATTTCAAATATTATTTGGACCTTCAAAAAATATTCTGAAGTTTTCGATCACACCTCAATTAAATAATTTGGATTTATTTGAGCTTGGATCCGATTAAGATGTTTAATCTGACCATACATTTCGAGAAATAAAAGGTACAGATGACTTTGAATTCAATTTTAAAGTATTAAATGTATAAAAATTAAATACAATAAATAACAAATTAATTACAGCCACTCAACCCCAAGAAACACATTTGCTTATTTAGGTTTGATTGGGGACAGGAATTTGCAAATTGCNACACCTCAATTAAATAATTTGGATTTATTTGAGCTTGGATCCGATTAAGATGTTTAATCTGACCATACATTTGGAGAAATAAAAAGTACAGATGATTTTGAAATCAATTTTAAAGTATTAAATATATAAAAAATAAACACAATAAATAACAAAATAATTACAGCCACTCAACCCTAAGAAACACATTTGCTTATTTAGGTTTGATTGGGTCCAGGAATTTGCAAATTGCTATATTGCACTAAAAAATTCCACACGTTAATTATAGCCACAATCAAACTCATTAAGAACAAATTTATGGAAAAACAAAACCCGAGAGAGAGCGTGAAAGTTTAGTTTATTCTGGATATTAGCAGAAGCCGAAGAGTCCGAAGATATGGGGAACACTGAGGACGAACAGTCTGCTCGGGTTCCAAACAGCCTCTGCCTCGACAACATCCTCTTGACATGCATATATATTAACCTAAGTCTTCACCACCATCATCCAAGTCTTCACCACCATCATCCAAATTATCCCTGTCATGGATACCAACCTAATTGAGGCTAAAAAGGCATTACAAGTAGCTGAGGCAAAGTTCAACGCCGGGGATGTCCCAGCCGCCTTGAAGTTCGCCTTCAAAGCCAAGCGACTGTTCCCAAACCTCCATGGCCTCGCAGCCCACCTGGAAGCTTACCGCATTCACTCCGCTTTCAATCCTAAATCTCCAGACAAAACCCACTGGTATTCAATCCTAAACGTCAAACCTTCCTTCGATCAGGAAACCATTCGCAAGCGGTTCAAGGAATTGCGAGCTCTCACTCACCCTGACAAGAGCAGTTCGGCTGCCGCTGAGGGTGCGTTCAAGCTGGTATATAAAGCGTGGGAAGCCATACGCGAAGACTTAAACAGTAGCAGTACTAGCAGCAACAACAGAAAAGATGAAGACGAAGAAGAAAAAGAAAAAGAACCGAGATACTCAGCTGCTCGGGAGAAGACCAAATGCCCAGAGTGTAGCTGCCAGTGCGTGTATATGGACAGTCGAAGAACGGTTTTCGAGTGCGAGCGCTGTAAGCTGATAGTGATGCGAGATGGAAAGGAAGAAGGGCTGATGGTAGTAATAAGAGATGGGATTGCGGACATTTATGCTCGTGGCGGGGACACAACGGTTAATGGGGTGAGGGGGGTTAAAATGTATGGATGTCAGAGCGTACAGCTTAATCAATGCGAGGGCGTGGAGTTGAAGGGTGGAGAAGCCGTTCACATGATCAGTTGCACGCGGATTAATATTAATGGCAGTGCTAACATGAGCTTTTAAAAGATTTTTCTTCCATCGAATTTTTTTAGCGATGAAAGATGGTGTTGGATTTATAAATAGTAATGTTTCTGGTGATAAATATGTAAATAACCTTTATTTATTTTTTTTTTTTCTCACTTTTTGTCGCCCTGTTTTCTTAACTAGTTTATGGTTAAGGCTATCAATATAATTTTTTAGATGCGGTAAAGATATTCAATGTCTAATTTTTTTAAGTGTTGAGTAAAAAATTATATTGAGAGATGACAGCAAAATTATTAAATTACATAAAAAGTTATTAAAATTTATTATTTATATAGACAATTCCAGATTTCAGGGGACAATTGGCCAACCCAGATATAACCGGGTTAAGCCCTTGGATTTTAGTGCCCAAAGCTTGCCAAAAAGATNGGTGTTGGATTTATAAATAGTAATGTTTCTGGTGATAAATATGTAAATAACCTTTATTTTATTTTATTTTTTCTCACTCTTTGCCGCCCTGTTTTCTTAACTAATTTTTGGAAAGGCTATCAATATAATTTTTTAGAAGCGGTAAAGATATTCAATGTCTAATTTTTTTAAGTGTTCAGTATAAAATTATATTGAGAGATGACAGCAAAATTATTAAATTACATAAAAAGTTATTAAAATTTATTATTTATATAGAAAATTCCAGATTTCAGGGGACAATTGGCCAACCTAGATATAACATGGTTAAGCCCTTGGATTTTAGTGCCTAAAGCTTCCCAAAAATATTAAAGAAGTATACATGCACCCAAAAAGAATGATGTGTTTGATTATAAATGAAATATCAACTTCTGAATAATTAATATAGATGCGAATAAATATTTAAAAACATAAGAATTTTGCTCTATGTATGTAAATGTCCCAACTTTACATTTTTTTTTTTTATTTAGTACTTTGTGAATAAATTATTCTGAAACCATTAATTTATCTTCAATATATTATATTGAGGTTTAAACTTTCTTTGGTTGCATTATTTTTAAGGTGATTTACATATCATCGAGTTCTTACTTTTTTTACTGATTCTAAAACCTAAATATTCATATTTACATTCATGACACTTAAATTTTTAACATTACATCAGCCACTAAAAGATATTTGCTCCAAATTTAGATTTTCATATGCTATCAAACTCATCACAACTATGGTAGTTGTTATCTTCATGATAGGAGAAAATATCTTCGAGTAATCCACTCATTACCCTTGTTGAAATCCCTTTACAACGAGTCTCATCTTTTTTAGCGTATGTTGTCATATGATTTTTTTTTGTTCAGCCTATAAATTCACTTGTTGTATAGTGCCTTTTTCTTATCTCATTATTCTGTCAGAGCCTAAATCTGATTTGAACTTAATGACGACATCTAGTCATTCATGGAAAACTCTCATTTTTTTTTTAGTTTTCAACTTGAGTGGTCACTTCATTGCACTTTGGTTCATGAATATTAATTAATAAATGATAGTATACAGAAGGAGAATGTATCTCTATTGATTATGTGACTCTGCTAGATCTCCTGGTTTTATGTACTTTGTCTTTTGAGGCTCGTAGTCTTCCTAGATCTTTGATGTATTGTCTTTTGAAACTTGAAGCCTTTTGAAGTTTTGATTGGACACCCTCTCGTAAATTCTTTCTGGTGAGAATCATGTCCGCTACTAGCTCCTATCGAGACTTGTCACTTGGGTTCGTCTTCCATGGGCATGGTAGTTTTTCATTAAGTCTTGTCACTTGAGCTCGAATTCCAAGAGCACCGTATGTTCCCATCAAGTCTCACCTCTTGGACCCGACTTTCAGGGGCATGGTAGCTTATCATCGAGTCTTGTCTGTTTAGCTCAACTTCCAGGAGTGTCGTATCTTTCTATCGAGTCTTGCCTCTTCGGCTTGACTTCCAGGGACTTTTTTTCCAGGGGCTTTTTAGCTTCTCATCGTTTATTGTCTCTTGGGTTTGACTTCCAGAAGTATTGTATATTCTCATCATGTCTTGCCTCCTTGGCTTGACTTCTACGGACATGATAGCTTATCATTGAGTCTTGCCTCTTGGGCTCGACTACTATGAGTATCGTATCTTCTTATCAAATCTTGCTTCTTAGACTTAACTTTCAGGGTCATGGATGAGGACTTTGTCTAAAATAAAAAAAATTCACTGAAATGACAAATTAAAGCAACATGAAAATTTTACTAAAATAAATTTAGGAGTTTATAACCCAGTATTTTACTCAGATAAGATAATTTGAAGTTGTACTTCTCATTTGATTACTTCGAAGATTCTCTTATGATTCCCCTCACCTTTTTTTTTGTATGTTAAAACTTTGATGACCTTGATGTAATAAACGTTCAATTTCTTCCTTAATTGAAAATATATTTCTATCGAATATCTTTTTGTATGGTAAAAATGACAATATTGAGACTGGTCTCCACCATTTTGATATCTTAACGGTCTTGGCCACTTGACAGACTCTTCATCTTTGATGGCTATTATGATGTTAACACGTGACGTGTTAAGTGGCGGGCTTTTTTTTTTTTATCGTGGCTCACGATTCCTCCGTGAGGGGGGCAACACGAGGACTTCTCAAAAGGTAACACATCCTAATATTACTCTCCCTCAAGCACACTAAATTACATAGTTCTTATGAGATATGGTGCACTGGTGCCGGTATGGTCACCCATTAAACGTCGTCTGATCGAAGAAAGCCCCCCTTCAGACCTTCCGATTTACGTGAGTGATATTCCTGCATTTATTGCACCCAAACTAATATAAATAGAGTCTCACTCCTCTCATGAGGGGGGACTTGAGGTTTGAGAGAGAGCTTAAAGCTTTGAGAATGAGCTGAAGTCCAACACCACCTCTGTCGACCACCCCCGTTGGCCGCTGTCGACCACCGCTGACAGCCATCGACCACCACGGACTACCGTCGACACCCGCCGACTTCCGTCAATTCTCGTCGACCACTGTCAGGCACTACTGTCACCATCAAACACCACCGACTAAAAGCCGTTAGTCGACGTTGTAACTTTAAAAATCTAGTAACCATTTCTCGTCTGTAGGACAAGGGGTCTCAGTAATTACTAGCCTACAGTTGATTTTTACATCTAGGTCAGATCTTGTGATTTTTTATCTTTACAGACTTTCCACGTAAAAAACTTTTGGTATTATTAGTGATTGTTTTCTTTCATCTAAGTGTGTTGAATTCTCATGCAACGCTAAGATGATAATCCATTAGTCCATAGTCACGAAATTTCTAGCACGCATCATAGTGCATGCATTAGAGTTTTTTAAAAAAATTTATATTCTTTCTAAATCTAATTCTACAACATTTCATGTGATAAATGTGAGTCAATTTATAATTTTGAGAATGCAATGGTGGTTGTATTGACCAAAATCCCAAAATATTTTATCAAATGATTAGTACTGTTTATTTTAATTATAAATTTTTACTAAACTTTTAACTATATTAATAACTTTTAAATTGAGTGATTTTAGACTTATCCGAATGATCTAATTAAGATACTTAAATCTGAGCAAGAAATATATAAATTCAAATATCATTTGAACCTTCAAAAAATATTCCAAGTTTTCGATCGCACCACAAGTAATTTATTTGGATTTATTTGAGCTTCGATCCGATTACTATTTATACCATTAAACTTATCTAATTAAGATGTGAAATAAAAAGTTCAGATGCCTCTGAATTCAATTTTAAAACATTAAATATATAGAAATTAAATACAATAAATAACAAATAATTACAGCCACTCAATCCTAAAAAACACACTTGTTTATTCAGGATATTAGCAGAAGCCGAAGCGTCCGAAGATGTGGCAAACACAGAAGACGAAGAGTCTGCTCGGCTTCCAAACCCTCTCTGCCTCTACAACTTCCTCCCATATATATTAACATAACCGCCATCATCCAACCTGTCCTTGTCATGGATGCCAACCTAATTGAAGCTAAGAAAGCCTTACAAGAAGCCGAGGCAAAGTTCAAAGCCATATGCCNAGCCACTAAAAGATATTTGCTCCAAATTTAGATTTTCATATGCTATCAAACTCATCACAACTATGGTAGTTGCTATCTTCATGATAGGAGAAAATATCTTAATCCACTCATTTCCCTTGCTGAAATCCCCTTACAACGAGTCTCGTCTTTTTTAGCGTATGTTGTCATATGATTCTTTTTTTATCCAGCCTATAAATTCACTTGTTGTATAGTGTCATTTTCTTATCTCTTTATTCTGTCAGAGCCCAAATATGATTTGAACTTAATGAGGACATCTAGTCATTTATGGAAAACTCTCATTTTTTTTAGTTTTCAACTTGAGTAGTCACTTCATTGCACTTTGGTTCATGAATATTAATTAATAAATGATAGTATACAGAAGGAGAATGTATCTCTATTGATTATGTGACTCTGCTAGATCTCCTGGTTTTATGTACTTTGTCTTTTGAGGCTTGTAGCCTTCCGAGATCTTTGATGTATTGTCTTTTGAAACTTGTAGCTTTTTGAAGTTTTGATTGGACACTCTCTCGTAAATTCTTTCTGGTGAGAATCATGTCCGCTACTAGCTCCTATCGAGACTTGTCACTTGGGTTTGTCTTCCATGAGCATGGTAGTTTTTCATCAAGTCTTGTAACTTGAGCTCGAATTCCAAGAGCACCGTATGTTCTCATCAAGTCTCGCCTCTTGGACCAGACTTTCAGGGGCATGGTAGCTTATCATCGAGTCTTGTCTGTTTAGTTCAACTTCCAGGAGTGTCGTATCTTTCGAGTCTTGCCTCTTCGGCTTGACTTCCAGGGACTTATTTTCCAGGGGCTTTTTAGCTTCTCATCGTTTATTGCTTCTTAGACTTAAACTTCAGGGTCATGGATGAGGACTTTGTCTAAAATAAAAAAAATTCACTGAAATGACAAATTAAAGCAACATGAAAATTTTACTAAAATAAATTTAGGAGTTTATAACCCATTATTTTACTCAAATAAGATAATTTGGAGTTGTACTTATCATTTGATTACTTTGAAGATTCTCTTATGATTCCCCTCACCTTGTTTTTGTATGTTAAAACTTTGATGACCTTGATGTAATAAACGTTCAATTTCTTCCTTAATTGAAAATATATTTCTATCGAATATCTTTTTGTACGGTAAAAATGACAATATTGAGACTGATCTCCACCATTTGGATATCTTAACGGTCTTGGCCACTTAACAGACTCTTCATCTTTGATGGCTATTATGATGTTAACACGTGACGTGTTGAGTGGCGGGCTTTTTTTTTTCTGATTGTGGCTCACGATTCCTCCGTGAGGGGGGCAACACGAGGACTTCTCAAAAGGTAATACATCCTAATATTACTCTCGCTCAAGCACACTAAATTACATAGTTCTTATGAGATATGGTGCACTGGTGCCGGTATAGTCACCCATTAAACGTCGTCTGATCAAAGAAAGCCCCCCTTCAGACCTTCTGATTTACGTGAGTGATATTCCTACATTAATTGCACCCAAACTAATATAAATAGAGTCTCACTCCTCTCATGAGGGGGGACTTGAGGTTTGAGAGAGAGCTTAAAGCTTTGAGAATGAGCTGAAGTCCAACACTACCTCTGTCGACCACCCCCGTTGGCCGCTGTCGACCACCGCTGACAACCATCGACCACCACGGACTACCGTCGACACCCGCCGACTTCCGTCAATTCTCGTCGACCACTGTCAAGCACTACTGTCACCATCAAACACCACCGACTAAAAGCCGTCAGTCGACGTTGTAACTTTGAAAATCTAGTAACCATTTCTCGTCTGTAGGACAAGATGTCTCGATAATTACTAGCCTACAGTTGATTTTTACATCTAGGCAGACCTTGTGATTTTTTCTCTTTACAGGCTTTCCATGTAAAAAACTTTTGGTATTATTAGTGATTGTTTTCTTTCATCTAAGTGTGTTGAATTCTCATGCAACGCTAAGATGATAATCCATTAGTCCATAGTCACGAAATTTCTAGCATGCATCATAGTGCACGCATTAGAGTTTTTAAAAAATTTTATATTCTTTCTAAATCTAATTCTACAACATTTCATGTGATAAATGTGAGTCAATTTATAATTTTGAGAATGCAATGGTGGTTGTATTGACTAAAATCCCAAAATATTTTATCAAATGATTAGTACTGTTTATTTTAATTATAAATTTTCACTAAACTTTTAACTATATTAATAACCTTTAAATTGAGTGATTTTAGGCTTATCGGAATGATCTAATTAAGATACTTAATATATAAATTCAACTATTATTTGATCCTTCAAAAATATTCTAAGTTTTCGATCGCACCACAATTAATTTATTTGGATTTATTTGAGCTTGGATCCGATTACTTTTCATACCATAAAACTTATCTAATTAAGATGTGAAATAAAAAGTTCAGATGCCTCTGAATTCAATTTTAAAACATTAAATATATACAAATTAAATACAATAAATAACAAATAATTACAGCCACTCAATCCTAAAAAACACATTTGTTTATTCAGGATATTAGCAGAAGCCGAAGCGTCCGAAGATGTGGCAAACACAGAAGACGAAGAGTCTGCTCGGCTTCCAAACCCTCTCCGCCTCTACAACTTCCTCCTATATATATTAACATAACCGCCATCATCCAACCTATCCTTGTCATGGATGCCAACCTAATTGAATCTAAGNTGGCTTGTTCTCTTAACTTTGAACAACACAATAAGGCTCCACACTATAACCAACACATTAGAGATCACATCTTTAATTTTATAGCAAGTTGTGTTGGAATAAACTTTAGAGAAAAATGGATTTCACTTTAGGATCAGGTAGTAATTTATATTTGGGCATCTTAATATTTTTTCATTGATCTCTCATGAGGAGGAGCAATTATTTTTCTCTACGAAGTATCACTGTTTTGAATAGTGTTTTACACTATTTTTTATGACAAAATTAGAAAATAAATATTTTTTTTTACAAAATAATCAAATTTCTTAAACTATGTAGCCCATTTAAGGTTTATGGTTAGGAGGTTTGGCTCCCACCACGGAGATCATAAGTTTCAAGGCTTACGTGTACAAACAAGTGCTTGAACGTTTGAATCTGTTAAATTCATTTAGTATCACAAGCAAACTAACTGATTTTTTTTTCTTTTGATAAAACTCTCAAATATTATTTATGGCTTTTATAATTTTACTTATAGCCCCCTATAATATATATATATATATATATATATATGACTAATCGATGCTGGTTGAATCATTATAAAATTTAAAATCTTTTTTATTCATCTTGCAGTAAACAACTATTTTTTATTAGGAAATAAATATACAATTCTTTGTTAGGAGTCTTATTCTGACTATTTGTATTAGAACCTAGTAACTTTGTAGAACTCCGAGCCCTGCCGTATTTGGCGTTTCATTTAAAATTTTATGAATATATTAATAAATTTGTTTATTGTATATCAAACTAATGTTTGTCTTGAATTATTTTTCCATAAATGTTTATATATTTGATTTATAGCATTTGTAGTTGTAATGGTTATTTTTTAATTGTTATTCTTTCATATTCAGACCTCTGATGTACGCAGCGTTGGGTACATCAGAGATTATTCTGGGGGTACAGGGGAGTTGTATCCGGGTTATACCAGAGGTTACAAAGGGGTATAACCCAGATATAATCCCATTGTACCCTCTGATACATCTTATGTACGCAAATATTTCTCCTCCGTTTGGGGGTAGCTGTGACTGTTGAAAATGTAACTGTAAAATTATTGTAAAAGAAATTATTATTCAACGAAACCTGATTATTTACAAATTTATTTTATCTTAAAAAGTCAGATCTGCAGCCACAGTGTTTAGGGATCGCTTGACAACCCTTTTGTCTTTGAAAAAATACAAGTGGAAAGCAACTATCCCATCAAGGAACAGCTGAACGCTGGGCGGCAGAGCCAAAGCTATGGAGATCTTGCGTTCTAAATGGAGGAGAAATGCCTATGCCACCACGCAACTTGCGAAGGTTGGATGAACCAAACAGGCGCCAAAGCTTTCGTTGCCGTTTTTTTCAACACAACAGAGCGTAACCTCGATCTCAAACTTGGCCATAAGTTGAAAAAACAGAGCAAAAATTTTATTGTCAAATACAATTAGCAATGCATTGTCCGCGCGGTAATACACCGTTGCTTTAAATGCCACCTTAGCAAAGACAGCGACTATTATGAATCTCGCTCGAATGACTTTTACGATATAATTCATTAGGTGACCCGACTCCGCGCAGACCGGAAGAGAGACCCGAAGAGGAGCAGAGGTGACCCGACCCTGCCCCGACCAGAAGATAAAACAGTTTTTATTTAATTGATCTTTTCAAAGAAATTTGAATATCCAGCCATGCAGTAATTATATGGGATCCTTTAATATTTTNTCCTTTAATATTTTGATAATATTTTTGAAAATATTTATCAATTAAAATTTTGACATTTGATATATAAATACATAAACTGAGTGTTCTGTTTGTATATACCCTCTAAATTTAATTCATTTCTTACAGGTTCAATCATTTAATGAATTAAATACAAAATAAAATTTTACTCGATCGATTACTCGATCGATTAATGCTATATTACATATAAATTTTGAATTTACTGGACGGCCAGAAGCATGCAATGTCGACAAAGATACTGAAAATGGCTTTGAGGCCATGACTCGCATGATGGGCCGAATAGTTATGAATGATTAAAGGCTTTAATGATTCCTTGTCGCTTAATTACATTTCCAACATTAATATGGCTCCAGCATATGTACATATTTCTTGATTAATGCATCTGACATTATGAAAAGAACTCTAATAATCATTAATTGCGTCATCTAAAAGAGAATTTTAGGGGAATGTTCCTATATTACGCACATATATATCTATATATACATACATATACATATATATATGATTTCATTAAAAGGTGATATGTTAAGTCGTATTCAATAGATTCCCTAAATGAAGTAGTAAATATGGTGTTATGGTATGGCCATTAGATTATATATATTCCATTTACAGTATGATTTGTGTGCCACTTTGTTTCTGGATTTAAATGAAAGCAAGCATATCACATCTGCTGTCTTTATATTTGCATGATTGCATGAAACATATTTATTTTAAAAAAAATAATATAATAGTTTATGGAATACATTAAAAAAATCATATTTTTAGCATCAAAGTACTGTTTGTTGAAATATAAACTTGATTTTAGTTGTTTAAATAAAGCATAATTTTTAGAAGTTTATTCTAGAATATGTCGTAGGTATGAAATTATTGTGTAGTAGGTGTGATAGGTGTAAAATTATTGTGTGGTAGGTGTGAAATTGTTTGTNTTTGTACCCATTGGATTGTAATTGTGGTGGCACAATCTTAGCCATTAATTTAGGAGGTGTCACTAGTATAAATAGGAGTGGAGTCTTTGAGTTTGTATCAAGCCAAGTAAAGGTGATAAATAAGAGTGAAGTTTCTTCCATAAGTTGTTTTTAGCCTTTGTCACTTCCTAAAGGCTTCCCCATTCCAACAAAGTGGTATCAGAGCCTAAAGGTTCCATTACAGAGAAATG
>JXCR01144250.1:179594-198988 GCA_002079205.1 Phalaenopsis hybrid cultivar | reverse complement strand
TAGTGTTCATTGCTTCTGTTCGGCAAACCTACATGTAAATTCAAACTCCTAGAACACTTCATGATGGTTCTACTCATGCGCTCAACCACACTAGTTTAATGTGGTGTCTTTAGAAAATGTGAACTTATATTGAATTCCCTCTGAAATACAATAACTTCTAAACCTCTAATCACTATACTAACCACTATTATCTAATATGAGATACTTCAACTTCAATTATGTCTCATTCTCAACCACGACCTTCAACTTTTTAAACACATCTAATAAATAAAATTTATGTTTTAAAAAAAAATATTCATACATTTTTGGTGTGATCATCAATGGAAGTTACAAAGTAAGGGGAACCTCTTATAGACCGAACTGGAGTATGACCCCATATATCAGTATGCACCAACTCAAACTTCTTTTACTTTATAATTGACTAGCTATTAGAGAAAGTAACTTTCTTTTATTTGTTATAAACATAATTTTAAAATAAATCCAACTCTATAAGCTATAAACTANCAAACTTCTTTTACTTTATAATTGACTAGCTATTAGAGAAAGTAACTTTCTTTTATTTGTTATAAACATAATCNTAAACCACCATCATCCAAATTATCCCTGTCATGGATACCAACCAAATTGAGGCCAAGAAGGCCTTACAAGAAGCCGAGGCAATGTTCAACGCCGGGGATGTTCTCGCAACCCACCTCGAAGCTTACCGCATCCACTCCGCTTTCAATCATAAATCTCAAGACAAAGCCCACTGGTATTCAATCTTAAACGTCAAACGTTCCTTTGGACTGGAAACCATTCGCAAGCAGTTCAAGGAATTGCGAGCTCTCACTAACCCTGACAAGAGCAGTTCTGCTGCCGCTGAGGGAGCGTTCAAGCTGGTGTATAGAGCGTGGAAGGCCATTTGCGAAGACTTAAACAGTAGTAGTACTAGCAATAAAACGAGGAACTCAGCCAAATGCCCGGAGTGTAGTTGCCAGTGCGTGTATTTGGAAAGTCGAAGCAGAGTTTTGGAGTGCAAGCGCTGTAAGCTGATAGCCATGCGAGGTGGGAAGGAAGAAGAAGGGGTGATGGTGGTAATAAGAGATGGGATTGCGAACATTAATGTTGGGGGAGAGTTGAACACTGTTCATGTTCGTGGTGGCGGGAATACAACGGTTAATGGGGTGACAGGGGTTAATGTGTATAGAGGTGAGAGCGTACAGCTTAATCAATGCAAGGGTGTGAGCTTGAAGGGTGGCAAGGACATTCATATGCGCAATTGTACGCGGATTAGTATTAAGGGCAGTGGAATATGAGATTTAAATAGAGTTTTCTTCCAACCTAATTTTTTGGGGATTAAAGATGGTGTTTGGATTTATAAATAATTATGTTTTGGGTGCTAAATATGTAAATAACTTGCAAAAAAAAAACAGGAATGTCTTTTTTTTTTCAGTTTTTCCTGACTTGTTCTGTTGGCTAATTTATGGTTAAGGCAATGGTATCGCTAGTTCAAGGGACTTCACAGTGATGCTATCAATATAAGTTTTTAGGTTTGGTAAAATTATCAAATATCTAATTTTTTAAAGTATTAGATAAAATAATATATTGAGTGATGATAATAAAATTAATGAATTACTTAAATTACATTAACTTTTTTTTTTTATATATATGGAGAATTTCAAATTTTAGGAGGGCAATTGTCCAACCTTGACATAACCGGATTATGCCCTTAGATTTTAGTGCCCAAAAAGGTTAAAGAAGAAGTAAACATGCACTTGGAACAAAAATTGTGTTTGATTAGAAATGAAATTTTAAGTTTCAAAATAATTAATATGGATTTGCATTACTTTTTAAATACATAAGAATTGTGTTCTATGTATGTAAATGTCCCAACTTTAAAATATTTTTATTTAATCATTTATGGGTAAGTTATTCTCAAACCATCATTTTATTTTCAATATAATATATTGATCTTTAAAATTTCTTTAGTTTCATTATTTTTAGGGGGATTTACATATCACGGAGTTCTTACTTTCTTACAAATTCTAAGACCTAAATATTCATATTTTCATGCATATCAATTAAATTTTTAACATTACATCAGACGCTAAAAGATATTTGCTCCAGATCTATATCTTCATATGCTATGAAACTCAACACAACTATGTAGATGTTTATCTGTTGAAATCCTTCACAATAAGTCTTCTTTTGTAACTTATGTTACCGAATTTTTTTTTGTTTCAGCATGTAAATTTACTTGTTGTATAGAGCCTTTTTGTCATCCTATCAGATCCCAAGTATGATTTGACCTTAATGACGACATCTCATCATTCATGAAAAATTCCCTTTTTTTTTTTAGTTTTCAACTTGAGTAGCCTCTTCATAACACTTTGGTTTATCACTATCAATTAATAAATGATAATAAAAAGAAGGAGAATATATATGTATCGATCATGTGACTCTACTAGATCTCTTGAGTCCTAACATTAGGTTAGTGAGGAACTTCCTTTGCTTCGTCAAATTGAGTATCTCTCATTTCCCCATTCTCATAATCATCAATATCTTCTATCATAATATATTTAGAGGACTTCCTAAGTAACTGATGCAAAACCTTGAGTTCTGGTCATGTCATTAATTATACATTTCTATTTTATTGAAAGCAACATTCATGCTCTTGATGAACTTCTGCTTATGATAATCCCAAATATCCAAATTTATTTGAGTCACACTTAATAAAACTACACTTGATAAATTTCGAATTAAGCTTACTATTGGATCTTGCATCAACATGAACATATACGAAACACCTAAATATTCTCACGTTAGATAGATTTACCTTTTTATAACTTTAGACCTTTTCTGTTAAGCCTTCATTGAAAATCACTGATGCATTATAAATTATCAAATAAATTATAGTGTTCATTGCTTCTGTTCGGCAAACCTACATGTAAATTCAAACTCCTAGAACACTTCATGATGGTTCTACTCATGCGCTCAACCACACTAGTTTAATGTGGTGTCTTTAGAAAATGTGAACTTATATTGAATTCCCTCTGAAATACAATAACTTCTAAACCTCTAATCACTATACTAACCACTATTATCTAATATGAGATACTTCAACTTCAATTATGTCTCATTCTCAACCACGACCTTCAACTTTTTAAACACATCTAATAAATAAAATTTATGTTTTAAAAAAAAATATTCATACATTTTTGGTGTGATCATCAATGGAAGTTACAAAGTAAGGGGAACCTCTTATAGACCGAACTGGAGTATGACCCCATATATCAGTATGCACCAACTCAAACTTCTTTTACTTTATAATTGACTAGCTATTAGAGAAAGTAACTTTCTTTTATTTGTTATAAACATAATTTTAAAATAAATCCAACTCTATAAGCTATAAACTAAAGCTTATTATTAAAAAGTAAGGATTTCATACCTTTTATATAAACAAGCTTGTGGTGCTATAGACTTGCATAAACCTTTTCTTCTACCTTCATCAGGGGATTCAACCATCTAATTTATAAGATAAAGAGTGTCTTCAATGTTGCTTTAAGTCACAATCATTGCCCCTCTACTCACCTTCAACGAATCATCTATAAATGTAATCATGAACCTAGACCTTACAAGCTGGCTCATTGAAATCAAATTTTTCGTTAAATAAGAAAATGTTTAACTTCACTGAGCTTCCAAACAGGGTATTCATGAGTTATTTTCAGGTTATTTCCGGGTTACTTTCAATAATCCCAAAATAATCCAAAAAATAAACCGCGGTCTTTATTTTTGGGTTACTTTTGGGTTATTTTCAATAATCACGAAATAGGCCAGAAATAACCTGAAAATAACTCAAGAATACCCTGCAACGCACGGAGAGGTACGTCAGGTGTCCGGACAAAAAATGCGCTCCTTTGTTTGGGGCAAGCATAAAAAGAGGCACATGAATCTACTATCCAAAATTCAATATTATATAGCAATAAAAGAGGGAGTCACATTAGATTTCACCTATGGAGATATTTATAGAGAGATTTTTATATAGTCTTCCAACTCGAGCCTTATTTAGAGCTTTGCAATCATTCTACGAGTAAATTTTCTTCATGTAGTTTCAACATTCACCTCTATCATTTCCTCTTCCGAGCCTAAACCTTTTTCTCATGGTCTTGAATCTATCCTTATATGTGTTCAAGCATATATTTATTCATTTATTTTCAACATTTAGTGCAAAATTTGAAGTTTTTTCGCTCACCTTCTTGCAAACATCTTCATTCAACACTAACCCATAATACCAGCAAAGTGTAGCTTTATTTCATCTGAAGAGTTACTCACCATCATGACCAGCTCATCCCACCCATCAGACAGTAAAGATAGGGTTAACAGTGCTCTAACCTCATCATCAAACTTCATGCTCACAAAACATAACTGATTTGTCACAGTGTTGAAATTATTCAAATACCTTGCTACCGAACTACCTTCCAACATGTTCATATTGAACAATATCATCATCATAAATATTTTATTTGAAGTTGATGGCTTCTCTTACATCCTTATTAGTAAAACCATTATATCTACCATAGTTTTCTCATTCACAATATTGAAAGCAATAGATGAGAAAAGTAAAAAATAGATTGAATCTATTGTTGTTCGACTAAACACTTTTCATTCTTCCATAGTCACCAATTCAGGCTTCTCGGTGATTCCTTATAGTGGAACATATAATTCTTTTTTTTTTAATACAAAAAATCTTCAATTTGCATTATTCATAATGAAAAGTTAGTACCATTGAGTTTCTCCACCTTGTACCTTTCTTCTTATGTCATTACTTTCACTTGAATAAAAAATCTTCAGAAGAACCTCATGCTAATACCATTTGTTGGAAGGATATTCACTTTCCTAGATTTATGGAAAAACGTCGATTAGAGAAATCCAAAGAAAACAATTGAATAGAAACACAAAAAAAAGTAACCCAAAAAATAGAACACAAAGATTTAACATAAAAATATCTCGAGAACAAAAAAAAAACACGAAGTCACACCACACCAATAAATTCACCATGTAATGAGGAGGAATATACATATTAAGCCACACTCAAATCTCTATACTCTCCTAAAACTTTTGAACGCTTCTCCACTCTTGATCACAAAAAAAAGAAATTACATAAATCCATCCACATAACTTCACATGCTATTTTGCAGGCACCACTCGTATTAACTTTCACGCTCGTTCGCACGTGACCGAGAATTCTGCAAATTCCGCATCAAGCACTTAAATATCTTAATCGCTTGAACTGTTTCTAACACTATATCGCCTATCCAAAGCACCGTGTTTCCATACACTATGTTTTTGGAAATCTGAAAATGTGCTCTAAGGCGTCATTTTGCTCCTCTTAAGCACTAAATTTCCACATGCTCGGCTCCTAAAGAATTTGGATGGGCGCCTAAGCGCCCCACTGTTATTTAGGCATCATCTTCGACATTGGAGGGCATGGTACCCGACACTATGATGACAGGTACTAGGTGTTGGGGAGTCCCATCGAGTGTTGCTTCCTCGTGGTCACTTCTAGTGTTGCCTCTGAGCCCCATCCAATGCAGCTCAAACTTTTAAGTGAACTTTTAACAACACAATTAGGCACCACACTATAACAAGCACAGTGGATATTACATTTTTGATTTTATAGATAATAAAACTTTGGTCAAAAGAATTTATTACAAGTTGTGTTGGAATGAACTTCAAAGAAAATTGAATTCCACTTTAGGATTAATATTAATTTATATTAGGACGTCTTAATACTTTTTTTCATTGATCTCTCATGAGTAGAAGTAATTATTTTTGTCTATGAAGTATCACTGTTTTTTCAATATTTTAAACTATTTTATATGATAAAATATGAAAATACATATTATTTTTATACAAAAACAATCAAATTTTCTTAAAATATGTGTCCCATTTTAGGTTTATGGTTTGGAGGTTTGGCTCCCACCATGNTTCACGCTCGTTCGCACGTGACCGAGAATTCTGCAAATTCCGCATCAAGCACTTAAATATCTTAATCGCTTGCACTGTTTCTAACACTATACCGCCTATCCAAAGCACTGTGTTTCCATGCACTATGTTTTTGGAAATCTGAAAATGTGCTCTAAAGCGTCATTTTGCTCCTCTTAAGCACTAAATTTCCACATGCTCGGCTCCTAAAGAATTTGGATGGGCGCCTAAGCGCCCCACTGTTATTTAGGCATCATCTTCGACATTGGAGGGCATGGTACCCGGCACTATGGTGACAGGTACTAGGTTTTGGGGAGTCCCATCGAGTGTTGCATCCTCGTGGTCACTTCTAGTGTTGCCCCTGAGTCCCATCCAATGCAGCTTAAAGTTTTAAGTGAACTTTTAACAACACAATTAGGCTCCGCACTATAACAAACACAGTGGATATTACATCTTTGATTTTATAGATAATAAAACTTTGGTCAAAAGATTTTATTACAAGTTGTGTTGGAATGTACTTCAGAGAAAATTGAATTCCACTTTAGGATTAATATTAATTTATATTAGGACTTTTTAATACTTTTTTTCATTGATCTCTCATGAGTAGAAGTAATTATTTTTGTCTATGAAGTATCACTGTTTTTTCAATATTTTAAACTATTTTATATGACAAAATATGAAAATACATATTATTTTTATACAAAAACAATCAAATTTTCTTAAAATATGTGGCCCATTTTAGGTTTATGGTTTGGAGGTTTGGCTCCCACCATAGAGATCATGAGTTTCAAGGGTCACGTGTACAAACACGTGCTTGAACTTTTGAATTTGTTAAATTCATTAATATCACAAGTAAATTAGCTGATTTTTCTTTTTTTTTGGTAAAATTCTCAAATATTCTTTGTGGCTTTTGTAATTTTAAATACAGTTAATAATTTAATTTGCAATTAAAATTTATTTAAACTACACATGCATATAAAATTTAATAAATAAATATATGTTGGTCTTTCAATCAATGTAGAAATTTGAGAACTTTGAAAATCTTAGATTCAAAAAACTTACTACGTTGTTCAAGAAAATTATTTTATCCATATCGGTCATAAAATCAGCTTAAAAAATTAATAATAATGTTGACCATAACGATCTTGTCCTCTTAAAACTAAACGGGCCAAATATTGAAACAAGTTCACACCTTCAATGGGCCTTACAGATTAATTAAGCCATTTCTACGGCCCGGGAAGTTCATTCNCTCTATCATTTCCTCTTCCGAGCCTAAACCTTTTTCTCATGGTCTTGAATCTATCCTTATATGTGTTCAAGCCTATATTTATTCATTTATTTTCAACATTTAGTGCAAAATTTGAAGTTTTTTCGCTCACCTCCTTGCAAACATCTTCATTCAACACTAACCCATAATACCATCAAAGTGTAGTTTTATTTCATCTGAAGAGTTACTCACCATCATGACCAGCTCATCCCACCCATCAGACAGTAAAGATAGGGTTAACAGTGCTCTAACCTCGTCATCAAACTTCATGCTCACAAAACATAACTGATTTGTCATAGTGTTGAAATTATTCAAATACCTTGCCACCGAACTATCTTCCAACATGTTCATATTGAACAATATCATCATCATAAATATTTTATTTGAAGTTGATGGCTTCTCTTACATCCTTATTAGTAAAACCATTATATCTACCATAGTTTTCTCATTCACAATATTGAAAGCAATAGATGAGAAAAGTAAAAAATAGATTGAATCTATTGTTGTTCGACTAAACACTTTTCATTCTTCCATAGTCACCAATTCAGGCTTCTCCGTGATTCCTTATAGTGGAACATATAATTCTTTTTTTTTAATACAAAAAATCTTCAATTTGCTTTTNTCATTCTTCCATAGTCACCAATTCAGGCTTCTCGGTGATTCCTTATAGTGGAACATATAATTCTTTTTTTTTAATACAAAAAATCTTCAATTTGCATTATTCATAATGAAAAGTTAGTACCATTGAGTTTCTCCACCTTGTACCTTTCTTCTTATGTCATTACTTTCACTTGAATAAAAAATCTTCAGAAGAACCTCATGCTAATACCACTTGTTGGAAGGATATTCACTTTCCTAGATTTATGGAAAAACGTCGATTAGAGAAATCCAAAGCAAACAATTGAATAGAAACACAAAAAAAAGTAACCCAAAAAATAGAACACAAAGATTTAACATAAAAATATCTCGAGAACNGATTAGAGAAATCCAAAGCAAACAATTGAATAGAAACACAAAAAAAAGTAACCCAAAAAATAGAACACAAAGGTTTAACATAGAAAAATCTCGAGAACAAAAAAAAAAAAAAACACGAAGTCACACCACACCAATAAATTCACCATGTAATGAGGAGGAATATACATATTAAGCCACACTCAAATCTCTATACTCTCCTAAAACTTATGAATGCTTCTCCACTCTTGATCACAAAAAAAAAGAAATTACATAAATCCATCCACATAACTTCACATGCTATTTTGCAGGCACCACTCGTATTAACTTTCATGCTCGTTCGCACGTGATCGAGAATTCTGCAAATTCCGCATCAAGCACTTAAATATCTTAATCGCTTGAACTGTTTCTAACACTATATCGCCTATCCAAAGCACCGTGTTTCCATACACTATGTTTTTGGAAATCTGAAAATGTGCTCTAAAGCGTCATTTTGCTCCTCTTAAGCACTAAATTTCCACATGCTCGGCTCCTAAAGAATTTGGATGGGCACCTAAGCGCCCCACTGTTATTTAAGCATCATCTTCGACATTGGAGGGCATGGTGCCCGACACTATGGTGACAGGTACTAGGTTTTGGGGAGTCCCATCGAGTGTTGCTTCCTCGTGGTCACTTCTAGTGTTGCCCCTGATTCCCATCCAATGCAGCTTAAAATTTTAAGTGAACTTTTAACAACACAATTAGGCTCCACACTATAACAAACACAGTGGATATTACATCTTTGATTTTATAGACAATAAAACTTTGGTCAAAAGATTTTATTACAAGTTGTGTTGGAATGAACTTAAGAGAAAATTGAATTCCACTTTAGGATTAATATTAATTTATATTAGGACGTCTTAATACTTTTTTTCATTGATCTCTCATGAGTAGAAGTAATTATTTTTGTCCATGAAGTATCACTGTTTTATTAATATTTTAAACTATTTCTATATGACAAAATATGAAAATACATATTATTTTTCTACAAAAACAATCAAACTTTCTTAAAATATGTGGCCCATTTTAGGTTTATGGTTTGGAGGTTTGGCTCCCTCCAAACCATGGAGATCATGAGTTTCAATGGTCACGTGTGCAAACACGTGCTTGAACTTTTGAATTTGTTAAATTCATTAATATCACAAGTAAATTAGCTGATTTTTCTTTTTTTTGGTAAAATTCTCAAATATTCTTTGTGGCTTTTGTAATTTTAAATACAGTTAATAATTTAATTTGCAATTAAAATTTATTTAAACTATACATGCATATAAAATTTAATAAATAATTATATGTTGGTCTTTCAATCAAGGTAGAGATTTTATGAGAACTTCGAAAATCTTAGTTGTTCAAGAAAATTATTTTATCAATATCGGGCATAAAATCAGCTTAAAAAATTAATGTTGACCATAACGATCTTGTCCTCTTAAAACTAAACAGGCCAAATATTGAAACAAGTTCACATCTTCAATGGGCCTTACATATTAATTAAGCGATTTCTACGGCCCGGGAAGTTCATTGGCGTTGTTATGTTGGAATACGGAGAGTTCTCAATAAAGAATGCAGACATGGAAACCTGATTTACCATACCGTAAGATCCTTAACCATATATTTGTTTTTCATAAGAAATTTTTTACCATTATGTAAGGCTTGGAGGAACTCACCCAGCTTAACATGAGTACTAAAGTTAACCAAGACCGCCATTAACTCAACCTAGCTAGCCAAACTTATGAGGAACTCACCACAAGAACTTTAGAATAAATCTGTCAGACCTCAAATAAACTCACAGGATCTATGANCTAAAGTTAACCAAGACCGCCATTAACTCAACCTAGCTAGCCAAACTTATGAGGAACTCACCACAAGAACTTGGAATAAATTTGTCAGACCTCAAATAAACTCACAAGATCTATGATGAGTCGCTGAAGCTTCCAAGCTCATACATGGTTGCCAAAGTTTAGAATCTAACCAAAGACTTTTTGAAAGGAGTTTAGAGACTATATCTTCACTTCCATCCTCCTGAATTACCTCATTATTGTGATCTTTCGCCCTCAACTTACTACACTAGTTATGGTACCTTAGGTCTTCCATTCTTTAGCAATGCCTCTCTCATCTCTTACTACCTTCTATCGAAAGTTTCAGCCTCACCTCCTTCTCTAAGTGGCAGCAATAACCATTGACCCTTCCTTCTTTCTTCAATGATAGTGGTTGAACCAACTTCCTTGTTGGCTCCTCTTCTATATGCCGGCTTCTCTCCCCTTTCTTTATTCACTACAATTTTATTTTTTATTTATAGCACGCCTATATATATATATATATATAAAACTAATCAAAGTTGGTTGAATCATTATTAACGTTAAAAATTTTTTTTTCATCACAAAGTAAACAACTATTATTTATTAGAGAATAAATATGCAAGTCATTGTTAGGGGTTTGTAGAACTCTGAATCCTACCTATTTGTCATTTCATTTAAAATATTATGCCTATATTAATAAATTTGTTTGTTGTATATCCAAATTAATGTTTGTCTTGATTTATTGTTGCATGGATGTTTATATATTTGATTTATAGCTTTTGTTGTTATGATGGTTAATTTTTTAATTGATATTCTTGTTAATTGTAATTAATTTTTGTCATAATAAAATCATAATATTTAGCATATTCTTAGAAAAATAACTATTAAAAAAATTCAATTAAAATCTATGTGCAATGATATGTAAGTCAGTGAAGCTTCTTCGGATGTTTGTTAGCCAAGTTTGTGGTATCTAATAAAATCAACTATGTAGAATAAACTAAATTGAAACTGAATAATAAATGATTGTTAAGTCATATGAGTAATATTTAATTGGATTAGAAATGAATTCATTGGAATACGTACAATTGATTCTTAATCGTTGCATATTTCATTAAAATAATTGAGCATTTTCCTATTATCATTGATGCTTAATGCCAATTTCAATAAAACATTTTTGCTTGATAGTATTAAATAAAGGTGTATAGTAAATTGCATTATTTTATTGTCTATATTGCATGCCCAACTCATTGTCATTAATGATTTAGTAAATAAGTGTTATTTACATAATTTGAATTGTCAAACCCACTTGTTAATATTTTTATAGAACATGTTCCACCTAGTCACTTTGATGATCGTCTCTCAATGAATAAACATTTCGTATTAGGTTTTCTTTTGATATTTTCAACATTTTTTATTTTTTATTTTGGACTTGGGTAGTTGTTTATCCATTATTTTTTTAATCCCTTTTTTGAGTTAGTTTCTTATTTTTCCTTCAATTACATCAGTTATGGAATTATTATATATGAAGTGAAATAAAATTTATTTATTTATTTATATTTGTTTTAGCTTTTATTTGTAAACAATCTTTTCTTCTGAGAATGTAAAATATTTTCATAAAAATGCACATCGTCGTTTGTTGTTGGGGCATACTCCTTCCAAACCCAAGGTCTGACAAAATGTCTAGCAACTTGATTAAGCAAAATGTCATATATATCTTTTTACACAAATTAACTAGTTGATCATATTATGTATTTTCTTATTCATATAATTCAATATGTGTGTTCCTGTAACCACACATATCTTGATCTAAACTCTTAAATTCTGGTTATGAGATGACCCGAGTTATGCAATCTATAGTACAAAACTCAATTCTAGTGAGATCCTAAGACTTTTTTTTTCTCTTCTATTTATATTATCGTGCTGTTGATCTTTTCATTGAGGGTTCGCTTGACAAAGCTTTGTCTTTGAGAAAGTCCAGTGGAAAGCAACATCCCATCAAGGAACAGCGGAATGATGGGCAGCAGAACCGAAGTCGTGGGGATCTCATGTTCTAAAATGGCGGAGAAATGCCGATAACGCTGACTCAACTCGTGAAGTCGAGATGAACTAAACATTGGTGAAGGATTTCGTTACCCTTTTTTTCAACACAACGGGGTATAACCTCGTTCTTAAATAGGGCCTTAGCCGGGTCAGGTTAAAAAACACCGCTTTCCACCACATTATTTTGGAAAAACAGACAAAAAAGTTTTGTCAAATATCATAAAGTGCAGTTAGCACTATTTATTATGATTCTCTCTCGCTTAATTACATTTCGAACATTAATATGGCTCCAGCATTTGTACATATTTCTTGATTTATGCATCTAGAAAGCTACCACCAACACCTAGATAGGTGCGGTGTGAAAATGCTATTTTCAACGTTTTGAAAACACATAAGCTTCCAAAACGCAGTTTACCCAAACAAGTCAGGTGTGTTTTCAAAACGCCACCACACCAAATAAGCTGCCCCAAACAGACCCTAAACCTCTGCTTCAAATGCACCTTTAGTAAACACAACGACTATTAAGCAACTCCCACTAATGAACTTTATGATATAATTAATTAAATAATTAATAGTGGTAAGAGACCCGAAGAGGAGCAGAGGTGACCCGACTCCCCTGCCGACCGGAAGATACACCAGTTGTTANAATAGATTCGACTTTATATGTGTTCTTGGTTTGATCAAATGAGTTGCTCACTTAAAACTTGTTGACTATATTATAAATAAATTTGAGCAAATTGGAAAGTCATTAAGCTTGAATGTGTTTTTGATAAAAGAGCTGGTGTCTTAAAATTTTTACAGAGGTTTGAATAAGAAGGAACACGTGTTAAGAAAATTTGGTTAATGTAAGGTTTGTTTTGGGGTAGCCGTAACTCTTTGAAAAGAAGTAATTGTGAAGTTGTTGTAAAAAAATATATTTTTCAATAAAAATTTACTATTACAATTTTATTTTATTTTTAAAATGTCATATATCAGCTTTCTGGCAACCACAATGTTTAGGATTCGCTTCACAACGTTTTGTCTTTGAGAAAGTCCAATGGAAAGCAACATCTCATGAAGAAACAACGGAATGATGGGCAGCAGGACCAAAGCCGTGGAGATCTCATGTTCTAAAATGGCGGAGAAATGCCTATACCCCTGACGCAACTCGCGAAGTCGGGATGAACTAAACATTGGTGAAGGATTTCGTTGCCCTTTTTTTCAACACAACGGAGTATAACCTCGTTCTTGAATAGGGCCTTAGCTGGGTCAGGTTAAAAAACACCGCTTTCCACCACATTATTTTGGAAAAACAGACAAAAAAGTTTTGTCAAATATCATAAAGTGCAGTTAGCACTATTTATTATGATTCTCTCTCGCTTAATTACATTTCGAACATTAATATGGCTCCAACATTTGTACATATTTCTTGATTTATGCATCTAGGAAGCTACCGCCACACCTAGATAAGTGCGGTGTGAAAACACTGTTTTCAACGTTTTGAAAACACATAAGCTTCCAAAACGCAGTTTACCCAAACAAGTCGGGTGCATTTTCAAAATGTCACCACAGCAAATAAGTTGTTTTAAATGGACCCTAAAACTCTGCTTCAAATGCACCTTTAGTAAGCACAGAGACTATTATGAAACTCCCACTAATGAAGTTTATGATATAATTAATTAAATAATTAATAGTGGTGAGAGACCCGAAGAGGAGCAGAGGTGACCCGACTCCCCCGCCGACAGTAAGCGACACCAGTTGTTATTTAATTTTTCTTTTCAAAGAAATTTGAATAACCAGCCATGAAGTAATAATATGAGAGCCTTTAATATTTTGATAATATTTTAAAACTATTTATCAAATAAAATTTTGACATTATATATATAAATACATAAACTGAGTGTTCTGTATGTATTTACCCTCTAAATTTAATTAATTTCTTACAGGTTCATGCATGTAATGAATTAAATACAAAATAAAATTATATATACATTTTGAATTTACTGGACGGCCGGAAGCATGCAAAATCGACAAAGATACTGAAAATGGCTTGGAGGCCATGACTGANATTTATCAAATAAAATTTTGACATTATATATATAAATACATAAACTGAGTGTTCTGTATGTATTTACCCTCTGAATTTAATTAATTTCTTACAGGTTCATGCATTTAATGAATTAAATACAAAATAAAATTATACTCGATCCATTATAGCTAGATTATATATAAATTTTGAATTTACTGGACGGCCAGAAGCATGCAAAGTCGACAAAGATACTGAAAATGGCTTGGAGGCCATGACTGACATGATGGGCACGCCACTTAATTATGAATTATTAAAGGCTTTATTATGATTCTCTCTCGCTTAATTACATTTCGAACATTAATATGGCTCCATCATTTGTACATATTTCTTGATTTATGCATCTGACACTATGAAGATAAATTTAATAATCATAAATTGCATCATCTAAAAGAGAATTTTATTGGAATGTTGCTATATTAAGCATACATATAAATATGATTTCATTAAAAGGTGATCTGTTACGTCGTATTCAATAGATTCCATTAAATGAAGTATTAAATATGGTGTTATAGTATGGCCATTAGGTTATCTATATTCCATTTACAGTATGATTTGTATGCCACTTTGTTCCTGCATTTAAATGAAAGCAAGTACGTCACATTTGCTGTCTTTATATTAGCATGATTGCATGAAACATATTTATTTTTGAAAAGTATTAAAATAGTTTATGGAAAACATTAAAAAAAAACATATTTTGCAGATCAAAGTACTGTTTACATTTGGGATTTATAAAGTTCATTAAACTTTTTTATTATAAATTGAAGAGTGGATCGGAGGCTCACATTATAAACTCTTTGCTTGCCCTCCTGGGATTTAAAATTTTTCTATATAAATAATAAATTTTAATATAAATTTCCTTCTGTAAAGAATTTAGGTAGTTTAATAATTTTGACATTAATCATATATATATATATGCCTAATATTTTAAAAAAACATTAAATATTTAATGATTTGGAATGCATTCATGCTAGGTTACACTCAAAGCTATCAAAACTTTATGAAGAAGAAAGCTAGCGAAGAGCATTTCAAGAAAGTGGGGATGAGTTTAAACAAAGGGCAAGTTACTTGGAAATCAAACTTATTCCCTTGGGTTTCTACTCAAGCTTTCTCTCAATATTGATTGTTCCATGCTACTACTTAACGAAATTAATACATTTGTAGATTGACCCATCCATGCATGCATTTATTCTTGCTTAGAATCTCGAAGTTAGCGGCAGTCCCATTTTTCATAACTTGTCAATTGATAATGCTGTTTTTTATTTTATAATTAAAGCATCTATGATTACTTCAAAGTCAAGTTTGTGACATTTCCTTTGAAGTTGAATTAGGGTATATTGGGGACAGCTTTCGAGCTTGTTTGTAGTTTTAGATCGTTACCACAGTTATATTTAAGAAATTATTTTTTTACGGTCATCTCGAATTCCTGAGATGGGAAGCAATTTTTTTCAGCCTTAAATGTTTAAATAGGGTAGTTACAAGAAAGTTATTCATTTTTTAGAACAAATATATGTTTGTAATTCTTAGTATAATTTTCTAAGAAGTTGATTTTCTCACCACAGTTTTATAAGCGTGTTTTTGAAACATTGCAGCTACCCAAAATAGACTCTATATAGTATTTATACATCCCACAAGCGAAATTATTACATATTGACACCGCACATAGTGTTGACAACGATGATTATAAAACAGACTCGAGCTTATATATTAACATCAAATATTTTTTTTAATCCTAAAATTGAACGTGCAACATATTATTAGGAAATAGATAAAAGAATTTCAAATGATCAGACTTGGGTGATCTGCAAGCCTGCTCTCCCTATCAAAGAAAAAAGAGAAATAAAAGTCTATTAATTGACAAAAAACGCTCTATATTAACGTATCATCTAACTATTTTGGTGCAAAAATGCAGTCAAATAATGACCAGAGACTATCTGACAAGAGTTAATTAACATCAATCATAAACAACATACTAAAAAAACACATTATCGTGTACTTCCCAAAATACAAGACATTGACTTCTGAGATTCTTTTTTACTTTACACGAAAACCATAATACAGAGCCCATTAATGCACAACAGCTCCCCTTGTGTTAGTTCCACGAGTGTTGTTCTGCCAATAAATATGTACGTGGGGCTTTGCAATGCCGTAAGCGTCATCCCTTATTTCTACTCCCGCGTGCCAATCGCCGCTTTCCTCGGACTCTTGTCTATGTTGTGGTGTTAATAATTCATCAATCGGCTTCTTCTCCTTAATTTCGCCTCCAACAGTTCTTAAGTTATCGTCGGCAATAAAATGGGATTTTAATGACAGTATCAGCATCTGCACACAACCACAAGGCTCTTAAATTTACTTTGTCTTCACTCTGTCAGAATGAGCGGCCACTTTTCAAGAATTCTGTATTATTAGTTTATATTATAGTTTAGTTAAATGATATGAATGGGAGCAAATAAATAAATAGAAGCATGTTTTATGCCACACAATTGGTATAAAGTTGATCATTATTATGTTGTTCGGATCAAGCTTTGCTCCTCATTTGATTCTAATTTTGTAATAACTGATTTCAGAAACCCCAATGATTCTTATTATTTATCGCCCCAATTACGAGACTTCACTACGCCTCCGCCGTGTTTAAGATTCAAAGAGCTCAAATAAATCATAATGATTGGTCTAAAATACCAAATAATTAATAATTATAAAAAAAATAATAACATCTTAAGTTCAAGACCTTTGACTAGGATAAATTGGCTTTATTGTTACTGCAGGCATAATAAATATTATACTTTTAAGCTCACTATATTGTGATTAGATAGATTTGATATGTCATCAACAAATTTCCATCATCCAGCACAAGATATAACAAGAATCTCAAGATAATTTTTTGAGCAAGAAATGTTTTAACTTCGATTAAAAGTCATCCAGAACTCATATTTCTACAAACTTAGGATATTTTTGGGGTAGCTTTGGCTGTTTGAAAAAGTTCACAGGTGCAAAAGATCGCAGCTATTCAAAAAACTACGGCAGCTATCACAAATTTTTTTTCTCAAAAAGTAGGACTTTAGTTTTTTAGTTGTCATCACACTTGGCCAGATCTGAATGCAAAACACAGTTTTTAACTATAACTTTTCGAAAAAACAAACCAAACACATATTTGTCAGTTAGAAAAAAGTGTGGTGTGTTATCACATCGTCGCTTCAAACACACCCATTTAGTCAAACTAACCAGCTTGACAAGACGAACCTAATGAAACCATAATTGGTTTAATCCAAGTCAAATCAATCCAATATCAAGCTATTAAACCACTTTTAGAATCTTTCAGTGCATAACTGAATGGTCAAATGAACTTTAAATCTGACATGTTTATCGTCAAATCAAATGTCTTGACAAATAAAATCTAACAAACCTAAGACCACTCAATTTTGAAACATTAAAGAATTTCAATGTCCACAGAACATCATGTGATTGAGGGAACCTCTTCAGCTCGTCTGATCATAATGGTTTGAATTCCTTTCTTATTTCCAACTTTGGCACTATAAATGGAGTCTTAACCCCCTCTTGAAAGGGGACCTAAACCTAGAGCCAGAAAGAGACTAGAGCTTGAAGAAAAAGGAGCTGAAGTTCAACAACGTTCATACACCAAAGATCTGGTGAATTCCTCATGGTTCTACAGTCGTCGACCACTTTCGACCAACAATCTGGTAGTCATCATCTACCTCCCTCGGCGTCCCTCTACCATTGACTACCATTGGTCGTCATCTGCTCCTTGCAGTGTAGTCCTCTCTAGAGTGATAAAATACATTACAGAATCCCAACGCACATTGCAAAACAGTTAAGCACCTAGAGTAATAAAGTATCACGAATACGACGCAAATACTCACCCTGAAGATGATGTAACAACGAACCCAAAATATTGTGTAACATTACACCCAGAAGACGAAGATTTTTCCCAGACACCTAACGCTATCTCCTCACAACCCGACAGTAAAACCTATGTCATCAACTACGGCCAACGGGGACCATAATTTGTGCAGCTCTTTACTTTAGCATCTATGTGGCCTACAGATATAAACAAAACTCACTACAATGGCCTACATACATAGTTCGCAGCTCGTGCGGCTCCCAACTCTGACCTTTATTGGCTACTGACGTTGTCCCAACTCGCCACCATGACCTACGTTGTCCACATTTCGTGCAACTCCTAACTTCAATCTCTGAGTCCTAGAAACATCATCACAGTTTACAAATATGATCTATGTGGCTTGCAACTAGTGCAACTCCTAACTCTGGTTCTTTCTGCCTACAAACATAATCGTAGCTCATCATTATGACCTACGTGACCAACTATGAGTCTATGACCTACGTGGCTCAAAGCTAGTGCAAACCTTGAAATCCACCCATTGCGGACTAAAGAATTCTTCACAGCTCGCGGCTATTGCCTACATAGCCAACTACAACATATTTGGGTACGCGGCCAGTGTGTCTCCCAACTTTGATCTCTGCAACCCATATAAGTTATCAGAGTTTGTGCAGCTCCCAACTCCGGCCTTTGCTGCCTATTGATGTCATCATAGCTAGTTCAACTCTCAAATATGACCTTTGCGGCCCAAATATGTTATCATAACTCGTGTAGCTCCCAACTCTAATCTCTGCGACCTACAGACATCATCACAGTCACAATTATAGCATATGTGACCAACTATGGCTTAAGTCACTCACAACTTCCGCGACTTCCTACTACGGCTTATGTAGCTAATCAATGCTCCTGAAGAAACTATCTGCAGCCCAGAAAACCAACTACAATCATGAATTTCAACTTCGACCAATGCAATAAGCTAGCTCTACAACCACTATCTACAACATTCATGATGGGTTGTTGCCCCCATAGCAATCGACTATGGCCCTTGCAGCGTGTTAGCATCAAGAACTACATTCATTATAGTCAAACTATGACTATTATTGATGAACTTGTGTTGAATTAATATAATGATCATCTCTCTACTCTATTTTCTGTAATTTAGGAGAAGATTGAGTCTGTGTACTCACTATTTATAGTGGATTTTTCAACTGAGCTAGGTCACGTGATTTTTTCCCCTTTCTAGAATTTTTACAAACAAAATCAAGTTATTTCCTTTTTGTTATTTTCCCGAGCGTGCGTTGAGTTTTAGTATAATACTAAGACATTAAATAATCACTTTATCGCCACAAAATTTTCCACACTCTTGAAGATTCGATATCAAACTAATAACTCCAAAAAAAAAAAAAAAAAAAAAAAAAA
>JXCR01144250.1:139329-179545 GCA_002079205.1 Phalaenopsis hybrid cultivar | reverse complement strand
GAGCAGGCCCTTGATTTTGGATTGCTGAGACAGTAGCGCTTGAACTGCAGTTCTAGGTGGAAATTTGGAGTTCTGAGCCAGGTGCTTGCAAGATTGTAACGAGAGCTTCTCATAATTAATGGTGCAACAAATCTTCATCTTCTCCGCTTCTGTCAATCTATTGTGAACCTGCGATTTTTCATTGAAGGATACTAATTAGAACATGAATATGAACAATAGTTAATAAATATTTGAATATTTCCCTTAAATATATTACCTGAAGAAACATATCAATGGCTCTATACAAGGAGTCATGAGAATCCCTTGCGATGTCAGGGAGTGCTGTGATTAGTTCTACAAATTTTGAATGTTTTAAGAAGATATCAGGTGCAACTTCAGCCATATACAAATCCAGAAGGCCTGCAACCTTCTTCAATCGAGCTAATGTTGTTCGTCCTCCACAAGAAAGAAAGTGTGTCAAGAACCTTAGGAGTATGTTCACATCATAAAGGCTTTCAGTCTTAGTAGGAGAAGAAATCAGTAGATTATCCAAAGTAGCTTGATCAATCTGACTACCAATCATAATCTCCAATCTGTCCCTGCAACAACTGCTAAGATTTTGAGATGAAGAGATGCGAAGAATATCAAACAAGCCTTTGCAAGATACCGAGTTTCTGTGTAGAGAGTAGAGGAGCTCGATGACCGTCTCAGTCACCTTTCTCTTCTCATCAGAAGCCAAATTTGATAGCTTGCATTTCAAATAATAAAAGAGAAATCTGCTGATTTTGGCATGCTCTACTTTCAAAGAAATCATTCTTCTAATGATCTTATCAATCATTGNTGCAACAACTGCTAAGATTTTGAGATGAAGAGATGCGAAGAATATCAAACAAGCCTTTGCAAGATACCGAGTCTCTGTGTAGTGAGTAGAGGAGCTCAATGACAGTCTCAGTCACCTTTCTCTTCTCATCAGAAGCCAAATTTGATAGCTTGCATTTCAAATAATAAAAGAGAAATCTGCTGATTTTGGCATGCTCTACTTCCAAAGAAATCATTCTTCTAATGATCTTATCAATCATTTCCATGCTTAAAATGACGAGGTCTTCGAACCACCAAGCTCGATGATGGCTGTTCTTCAAACTAATGTTACTCTTTGTATCAAAAGATCTGCGGAGGACTGAGCTGTCGGGTGAACAAGTTGAAGGGCTAGAATCACTTGCTGTGGTAATTCTAGCTACAAGAGAATCAAGTACTTTGTCCAGGATTTCTGAAGAGTCAGAAAACGGAAAAAAACTTTGGCATTGTTGTAGAGCTGTTAAGACTTCAGGCCAAGACCAATCGGAGATACACTGAACAGCTTTCTCAGCTTGTTTGATTAAACCCTTGAGGGAATCAGCATTTTCAATTACTTCCATGGATTGAGCTACAAAGCCTAGCAGGCAAGCGTTGGTTGGAGTGATTAGGATTCTGCCATTTTCAAAGCAGAACTTTGTCAAGAGCTCCGAGGCCTCTTCCCCTCCTGGTAAGTCATGGAGAATCACTTTCAGAGGTTTTGTGATTGATGCTTCTGGAGATTTGCTTAATAATTTGTTTAAATTGTTGGAGAATGAACAAAGTATTTCCTGCGTAAAGATGGTAATCTTAATTGATTTCAACGACGAGCGTAACAATATAAAGCCTTGGATTCTTTTCAAGGCAAAAGAAGAAATTTTCAGTAAAGCTGAATCTGCAATGAGTGTTCTTAAGCAACAGAGCATTAATGAGTAGGAAAACAATATGATAGACATGTAAGAAATTTGATTTAAAGGATACTATTGGATGAGCAGCAGAGAAAACAAAATACAACAGAGCATTAACAGGATGTCGAGCTCTGTTATTGTCCAAATTTTACAGTATGTAAGTTGAAGTAACAAGATATATCCAGAAAATTGCATTAAATTCTCAGAACTGTAGTGATTATGATTAGAAAAATATATAAGTTTACATAATATAATGATAAGGCCAGATTAATAAGAGTGCAAAATTATCCCCCACAATTGACATTAAAAATCTATGCACCGAACAGAGAAAAATAGTTGCTGTAAAAGCCACATAACATTAAAGTCTCACAACTTGAGGTTTTTTTTTTTCCTGATAAGAAGAGATAGAAACAGCAAAATCATCTTTAAAGCAAAAGCTCCGAATCATTTATAGCCATAGAAAATAAAANAAATACAACAGAGCATTAACAGGATGTCGAGCTCAGTTATTGTCCAAATTTTACAGTATGTAAGTTGAAGTAGCTAGATATATCCAGAAAATTGCATTAATTCTCAGAACTTTAGTGATTATGAGTAGATAAATGTATAAATTTACATAATATAATGATAAGGCTATACTAATAAGAGTGCAAAATTATCCCCGACTATTGACACTAAAAATCTAAATTAAATTATGCACCGAACAGAGAAAAATAGTTGCTGTAAAAGCCACATAACATTGAAGTCTCACAACTTGAGGTTTTTTTTTTTATTTTTCCTGATAAGAAGAGATAGAAACAGCAAAATCATCTTTAAAGCAAAAGCTCCGAATCATTTACAGCCATAGAAAATAAAAGATGATCACGCAGTTCTCAGGATTTGCTTTGAAAGAGGAAGACAGACAGAGAGATCTACATGAAGGAGAAATGAATGGGACTTGATAAAAGGCACAACCCTAAAGTGAGCATAATAAACATGGCATATTGCATCGAAATCAAATCAAAAGAATTATCAAAGCCTCAAATTCATCCAAGTTAAAAATAAAAATAAAAAGCTGCAAGGAATTCCAAACCAAACATCGATTGAACTAGCATTTCACATTACCTTGTTAACAAAAAATATGTCTTCACCATTGACGTCAACTTCGAGTTCGGAACACAGCTTCATTGGACTCAGAAGACAAAATCCAATATAAAACTCCGATAGCTGAGAGGTTGGGGATGGGATAAACTTGCAGTTATAAGAATCACAAGACTCTCGGGCAATATACTTAGAGAAGAAAAGCGATATAATGATGGCGAATGAAAAGGAAATGCAAGAATGGAAACGAAATCATAAAGTAATATTCTTGGACCAGAAAGAAGACAAATGGAAGACGTGCGCCTCTCTTACAGCTCTGCTCAATGGAAGTGGATGAGAAATAAGAAGAAAAAGGGGAAAAGGATTATAAAAAAGTTCACATTTGTGAACTTGGCCCGCCAGAAGGAAATTGGAAAGGGGCCAAAACAGCTGTTGATGAGGGTTCTGACATTTCTGCAACACTCTTCTTACTGTTACCAAATTTATGCAACTGGTTCTCCTTCTCTGCTCTACCGAAAGAGATATTACTACTACCTCTTCGCTCTTCAGCTTATNACAAATGGAAGACGTGCGCCTCTCTTACAGCTCTGCTCAATGGAAGTGGAGGAGAAATAAGAAGAAAAAGGGTAAAAAGGATTATAAAAAAGTTCACATTTGTGAACTTGGCCCGCCAGAAGGAAACTGGAAAGGGGCCAAAACAGCTGTTGATGAGGGTTCTGACATTTCTGCAACACTCTTCTTACTGTTACCAAATTTATGCAACTGTTTCTCCTTCTCTGCTCTACCGAAAGAGATATTACTACTACCTCTTCGCTCTTCAGCTGTCACTGCCTCTTCTCAGTGGAGTCTACACCGCTTTCGGAAAGATATAGCTCGAATAGACCAAGGAGATGACGAAAACCAGTAAAGCTGCCGGCTTTCCACGCGACTTTATATTGTACTCGGTTCGTAAAAGAATTACTGTGGGGGTTTATTTAACATAGTTTAGCAATTCGTTTGATTGGCAATAAAAATCTAAGCTTAATTTGAAATTAACGTTGATAAGCAAGTACTGTTAATTTTTTAATTGTGGTTGCCTTTGCCCGCAAACCCTAACTCTAATAATAAATTGTGTTTTCAAATGAATATTACAGTAAAGTTTTTTATCAATATTTTTGCAGAAGAATTTACGTATTTATTCACTTTTTGTCCTTTAAAACACGAGCTTCTGAAAAAANCAGCTGTTGATGAGGGTTCTGACATTTCTGCAACACTCTTCTTACTGTTACCAAATTTATGCAACTGTTTCTTCTTCTCTGCTCTACCGAAAGAGATATTACTACTACCTCTTCGCTCTTCAGCTCTCACTGCCTCTTCTCAGTGGAGTCTACACTGCTTTCAGAAAGATATAGCTCGAATAGACTAAGGATATGACGAAAACTAGTAAAGCTGCCGGCTTTCCATGCGACTTTATATGGTACTCTGTTCGTAAAAGAATTACTGTGGGGGTTTATTTAACGTAGTTTAGCAATTCGTTTGATTGGCAATAAAAATCTAAGCTTAATTTAAAATTAACGTTGATAAGCAAGTACTGTTAATTTTTTAATTGTGGTCGCCGTGGCCCACAAACCTACTAACGTGGATCATTTACTCTAATAATAAATTATAATTAATTAATTAAATTATCATAAAACCTTTTCACATATAACTAACCCTTTTATGGATGATGGTTACTAAAGCGTCTTATTTCTTTAAATTTTAATTAACTTAAATATTTTTTAATATGTAATCCCTTAATGGATGGTGGTTACTAAAGTATGTTATTTATTTAATTAAATTATCTTAAATTTTTTTTATAAGTAATCACTTATGGATGGTGGTTATTAGCATTTGTCATTTATTTTAATAATAAATGTCGATTAATTAATTAAATTATCATAAACCCTACCGGTTAGTAACCCCCTCTAATGGATTATGGTTAAATAACACATAATTCGGAAGAGGGTCAGTTATCTTCTTAACAGACATCGTATATTTCTTTCTATCAGAAAATATAGAAAGTTTCAGAGAATTTTAGAGAGAAACTTTATCTTCTCACATCTAATTCTACTATTAGGGCTGTCAAAACGGCTCGTTGTTAGTGAACAGCTCGTTTTGACTCGTTTGATTGGCAAGTTAACGAGCTGAACATNAGACAGTAGCGCTTGAACTGCAGTTCTAGGTGGAAATTTGGAGTTCTGAGCCAGGTGCTTGCAAGATTGTAATGAAAGCTTCTCGTAATTAATGGTGCAACAAATCTTCATCTTCGCCGCTTCTGACAATCTATTGTGAACCTGCGATTTTTCATTGAAGGATACTANTTATTATTATTATTATTATTATTATTATTATTATTATTATTATTATTATTATTATTATATATATATATATATATATAATTTTATCTACACGATTCATCATCAAACCCCAAACATCGAAGTTGCTAACTTCATTTGCCCTGCTTGGACAAATCCCAGCTACTAGTCTAATTCACCTTTTTAAAATACAATCCACGATGAGAAGTGCATAAGTTCAATCTATGGCAAGTCTAAATGGTGAACACCTACAAAGACCTCGATCTCTTGAAAGAGTGATCCATTAATGATGAATAGAACTTTCTTAAGTACGTAAGTGTTGTGAAATTTAGGGCGGAATAAAACAGGAATCGACACAAACTAGAAGAAGAACACAAAGATTTAACGAGGTTCGACAAAGAATTGTCTACGTCCTCGAGAGCGAGCGGCGGTTTCTTTATTTCAGAGAAGTTACAATACATCTCATAGGGTTACACATATATATAGACATATACAAACCCTCAGATAAAATTACAATCACGCCCTCGCTCCTCCCAACCCTCTTTATTCCAAGAGATACTTCTTTTCACCAGGAGTCACACCTCTTCACAAGAAACTCCAACTCCCTAGATATGAGCCATACCTAATAGTGATACGCCACCAACAAATTTTCATCATCCGGTATAAATCTCGAAGCATAACAAGGATCACGAGGAGATATTTTGCCTAAGAAACGTTGAAATCTTGATAAAAACTCATCAATAGCTCCGATTTTTGTAAACTTACAATCAAATTGATCGGTTTGATAAGACGAACCTAATGAAATCAAAGTTAGTCCAATCCGAGTCAAATCAAGCCTGTATCAAGTCATTTAACTGTTTTTGAAAAAATTCCATATTTGAACGGTTAAACAAATGACAAATCTGGTAAGTTCATTGACGAATCGAGCGTCTTAACAAGACGAATCCAATGAGCACATGATCGCTCAATTCTGATATCATTAAGAAATCTAAATGTTCATTAAACACCATCTAAATGAAGTAAACTATCTAGATTATTCGATCAAAATGATTTATATCCTGTATTAATTGCACCTATAATATTATACATAGAGCCTCACCACTGTCGATTACTGTCAACTGTCGTCGACCACTGCCTACAGTTGTCGACCACTGCTAACAGCATTCGACCCCCGCCAATCGCTATCCGCCTTCAACTACCACCAACCTTCGTTGACAACAATCTACCGTTGTGGACCACCGTCAACCGTCATCGATCATCGTCGACCTCTGTTGACCTCCGCCAGCCATTGTCAACCACCGCGAATCACCCTCTATCAGCACCAATCATCGTCAATCACTGCCAACCAGATGTCGTCAGTCGACACTGTAATCTGAAAAATATAGTTACCATTTCTCGTTTGTAGAACAAGAGATTTCTGTAATCATCAATCAATATTGGATTTTCGCAACTTGGCCAGACCCCGTGGTTTTTCCCTTTACGAGTTTTCCACGTAAAAACTTTTGGATTCGTCACTGTTTGTTTCTCTTTTATTTGTGTGTGTTGAATTCCCGTATAACGCTAAGACAATAATTTGTTACTCTACAACTGTGNTCAATATTGGATTTTCGCAACTTGGCCAGACCCCGTGGTTTTTCCCTTTACGAGTTTTCCACGTAAAAACTTCTGGAGTCGTCACTGTTTGTTTCTCTTTTATCTGTGTGTGTTGAATTCCCGTACAACGCTAAGACAATAATTTGTTACTCTACAACTGTAAATTTTCTAGCATGCATAAGTGAGCAATAAAAGGGCCAATTTAGAGTAAGATTATGGGTGAAAAATGTGATAAATAAAGCCAACAAATGAGATTTACTGACCAAACAAGCTAACATGGCACTANAAAAGGGCCAATTTAGAGTAAGATTATGGGTGAAAAATGTGATAAATAAAGCCAACAAATGAGATTTACTGAACAAACAAGCTAACATAGCACTGAACAGCTTCTAGGATTGTTAAACTCATCAGTGAAGCTTGTTAATCCAGAAATGTAGATCAATTTGCACATATATTATGTAATTCGCATATGATCCATAATTCCCCGTTATATTTTTCATTCATTAATTTGCCTACGGCAATTGATATCATCAATTCACCATCAATTTACCTGTCATATATGATATTCATCAATTCATACATGGCATCTGATATTCATAAACTCTCTTATGACATTTTCTATTCATTAAGATGTGTATTGAGCACATGGCATATGTGGAGTACTTGACAATTCTGCGCTACGAAGTTGGAGCTGAAGATTCATGGCATTATAGTTTTTAGCTCAATAACTATGATCGGCTCTTTAGCAAAAGGAAATAGTAATCTGTCAACATAACTTGTTTTTACTAATTTAATGTTAGCTAATTCTCGATCTAACTGACAACTGATTCCCAAACTCATCTCACATAGATGAGCAAATTATAAGTCCTGAATAAATTTTTCTCACACTTTTATTCTTTTCACAGCTACCTTTTAAATATAAACGAGTATAGAGAAAGTACATTTATATCAACTTGGCGAACTACTAACTACTTCGTACAGACAAACGTGCAAATCAACCAAGTACGAGCTGATGAGTACAAGTTATCAAGTTCAGCTATCGAATACGAGTTGCCGAGTATAGCTACCTACTATGAGCTGATAAGTACAGGTTGTTGAGTATGAGTTGATGAGTATAGAGTTATGATTTTGGGTTACCATGATGAACTAATGTGTACGATTTGCCTAAGCATATATGGCTATCAAGTAAAAGTTGTTGATTACTTGGGGATGAGTATCAGTTACCAAATATAATTTTCTACCATGTGCGAACAAGCACAGAGTGAAGAGATGTGTCAGAGTTGCCAAATACAAATACCTTGCTCAGACTATCCAGTATTTTTCATTAATAAGGAAACCACAGTACTATTTATTATCCATCAATCTAATACTTAACCAGCGAAGCAATCTAATTGCATTATTACAATTTTTAAAAAATGCTCTTCTAATTTTTTATATATAAAAACGTTTTATCAGAAAGACAACAATTCCATTTGCGTCTTAGTCCGGTTAAGCTGTGGCTCTCACCCGGGAAAAATATTTGTGTACTAAGACATATGCAGGATTGTGTACATATTAGATTATTCGGATGATACATATATGTTACACTTAGATTACAAATCCCGGCATTGGAAGTTTTGCAACTTTTATTTGCACAGAAAAATTNGTGAAGCTTGTTAATCCAGAAATGTAGATCAATTTGCACATATATTATGTAATTCGCATATGATCCATAATTTCCCGTCATATTTTTCATTCATTAATTTGCCTATGACAATTGATATCATCAATTTACCTGTCATATATATTCATCAGTTCATACATGGCATCTGACATTCATAAACTCTCTTATGACATTTTCTATTCATTAAGTTGTGCATTGAGCACATGGCATATGTGGAGTACTTGACAATTCTGCGCTACGAAGTTGGAGCTGAAGATTCATGGCATTATAGTTTTTAGCTCAATAACTATGGTCGGCTCTTTAGCAAAAGGAAATAGTAATTTGCAACATAACTTGTTTTTACTAATTTAATGTTAGCTAATTCTCAATCTAACTCCAAACTCATCTCACATAGATGAGCAAATTATAAGTCCTGAATAAATCTTTCTCGCACTTTTATTCTTTTCACAGCTATCTTTTAAATATAAGCGAGAATAGAGAAAGTACATTTATATCAACTTGGCGAACTACTAACTACTTAGTACAAACAGACGTGCAAATCTACCTAGTACGAGCTGATGAGTACAAGTTATCAAGTTCAGCTATCGAATACGAGTTGCCGAGTATAGCTACCTACTATGAGCTGATAAGTACAGGTTGTCTAGTATGAGCTGATGAGTATAGAGTTATGATTTTGGGTTACCATGATGAACTAATGTGTACAATTTGCCTAAGCATATATGGCTATCAAGTAAAAGTTGTTGATTACTTGGGATGAGTATCAGTTACCAAATATAATTGTCTACCATGTGCGAACAAGCACAGAGTGAAGAGAACCAGTGTTGGGTACATAGTGTTGTGTCAGAGTTGCCAAATACAAATACCTTGCTCAAACTATCCAGTATTTTTCATTAATAAGGAAACCACAGCACTATTTATTATCCATCAATCTAATACTTAACCAGCGAAGTAATCCAATTGCATTATTACAATTTTTAAAAAATGCTCTTTATTTTCTGATACGTGAAATGATGGCGCTTCTAATTGTTTATATATAAAAACGTTTTATCAGAAAGACAGCAATTCCATTTGCATCTAATCTGGTTAAGCTCAGGCTTTCACCTACTAAGACATACGCAGAATTGTGTACATATTAGGTTATTTGAATAGTACATATATGTTATACTTAGATTACAAATCCCGGCATCAGAGTTTTGCAAGTTTCATTTGTACAGGAAAATTAAAAAAATGCAAAGTAAGATGAGCTTTTAGATAAAAAAATTATTTTAAAATTATAACAAAAAATCCACGGATTCCTAATCTGTTCACATTAATGGTAAGCTCTCAAAGAAATTAGAAGGAACAGAAATTTCAAATTAGAAAGAATTCCTTTTTGAAAGATTAATTAGTCTCCAAATTGTATGCCTAACATAAAATTTTAGGGGTATTTACATGCATAACACACGATTCTTATTTATTTATATATCAAATGCCCACTTTAATATTTACATGTGATGCGTGTGTTAGAAAATTTAAAGTTTGTCGTGGTAGAGTAATAGATTATCATCTTAGTATTATATGAAAATTTAAGGTACACTTATGTAAAAGAAAATAGCTAGTAAATTTGTAAAGGAAAAAAACTACGTGGTCTGACCCAATGGTATAAATCTACTATAAATTGAATATTGCATGTACAGTTTCACGTCCCAAAATTGAGAAAATGGTTGAACACTCTTTGGAGTTATAACATCGGTGCACGAATAAACTTGTTGTAAGAAATGACTGATGGTCGATGGCGATTGGTGGACGCCGGTGAGTGGTGGTCGACGTCGGTCGGTGGTGATTACTGACAATTGATGGTGGGTCGATGGCGGTCGACAGAGGTCGACGATGGTGGGTGGTGATCAGACGGTCCGGAGAGCTTCCTTCGATCGTATTGCATTTGATGGACATTTGAGTTTCAGAATTGATCAATTTTGGGCTCGTTGGACTCATCTTATTGTGATTCTCGATTCGACTATAGACTTGCTAGATTCGACATTCGTTTGACTTTATAAATAAGTTCGAAAAACTTTCACGGGTAGTTTAATGACTTGATCTAATCTTGATTTGACTCGGATTTGACTAGTTTTGATATCATTGGGTCCGCTTCATCGAGTCGATTAGATTGACTATAAGTTTGTTGAGATCGGAGTCTTAATTGAAGTTTGAATGTTTCTTGCATAAAAGATTGTCTCGAGATCGTGTCATGTTTCGAGATTCGTGTCAGATGATGAAAATTTATTGGTGGCGTATCAACATGCATAAAGTTTTAATATTTAGATGCATAACACTCAAATTATAATATCACACTCACCTACTCAAGTTAAGTGCATTTTTCAATGTATAGATCTATCTCACCAAAGTTTAATGTTTGTAAATATGAAATGTTAAGCGTTAGATTTGTAAAATTATAAGAATTATGTGGTACGCATGTAAATTTCCCTAAAATATATCATTTAGATTCTAAGTTTATCAAGTCATTGAGTGAATGTCATTGAATTAAGATGTGCTTAAGATTCTGCTTTTAGATGTTTATTTAAATTTACCTTGATTATATTTTAATGAGATGCTTTTATTTAACTTTTTCTATTATGATATTTTTAAATAATGCGCTCATCCTATTGTCTATCATGGCATGACTTGGCATTCATTATTATGATTTACTTAATGATTTATATCAATACACTACATAATAAACCTTAGTTTTATATTATTAAATTCAACTAATATGGCAAGAATATTCATTTTGCATGTGAACCATATATTCTTTGGAATTTCTATGAAAAATAAGCATGATCTAATGATCATGATATATTAATGACCAAATAACTAAACATTTATGGTATATACACTTATGAATTATGCATCTTCTTGATCAAACATTATAGATTAATTGCTTTTGAAAAGATACAGCCAGTTGACCAAGCTCCTTCCAAATTGTTCAATATTTAGTTAATTCAATTTTGATTTTCTTAATATTGATGAAAAAAAGATAGATAATTTGGGTCAGATCTCATCGGTCTCAAAATAGGCTTTTTATAAGATATATTTCAGATGATATATAATATTTAATTGATATAAATTATTCATATTTTTTCATAAATTTTACTTTTATTTTCTTATTATAATTTTTTATTCCTTGCNATTAATTAGTCTCCAAATTGTATGCCTAACATAAAATTTTAGGGGTATTTACATGCATAACACACAATTCTTATTTATTTATATATCTAATGCCCACTTTAATATTTACATGTGATGCGTGTGTTAGAAAATTTAAAATTTGTCGTGGTAGAGTAATAGATTATCATCTTAGTATTATATGAAAATTTAACGTACACTTAGGTAAAAGAAAATAGCTAGTAAATTTGTAAAGGAAAAAAACTATGTGGTCTGACCTGATGGTAGAAATCTACTATCAATTGGATATTGCATGTACACTTTCACGTCCCAAAATTGGGAAAAGGGTTGAACACTATTTGGAGTTATAACATCGGTGCACGAATAAACTTGTTGTAAGAAATGATTGATGGTCGATGGCGATTGGTGGAGGCCGGTGGGTGGTGGTCGACGTCGGTCGGTGGTGATTACTGACAATTGATGGTGGGTCGATGGCGGTCGAAAGAGGTCGACGATGGTGGGTGGTGATCAGACGGTCCGGAGAGCTTCCTTCGATCGTATTGCATTTGATGGACATTTGAGTATTTTAAAAATGTCAGAATTGATCAATTTTGGGCTCGTTGGACTCATCTTATTGTGATTCTCGATTCGACTATAGACTTGCCATATTTGACATTCGTTTGACTTTATAAATAAGTTCGAAAAACTTTCAAGGGTAGTTTAATGACTTGATCTAATCTTGATTTGACTCGGATTTGACTAATTTTGATATCATTGGGTCCGCTTCATCTAGTCAATTAGATTGACTATAAGTTTGTTGAGATCGGACTCTTAATTGAAGTTTGAATGTTTCTTGCTTAAAAAATTGTCTCGAGATCGTGTCATGTTTCGAGATTCGTGTGAGATGATGAAAATTTATTGGCAGCGTATCAACATGCATAAAGTTTTAATATTTAGATGCATAACGCTCAAATTATAATATCACACTCACCTACTAAAGTTAAGAGCATTTTTCAATGTATAGATCTATCTCACCAAAGTTTAATGCTTGTAAATATGAACTGTTAAGTGTTAGATTTGTAAAAATATAAGAATTATGTGGTACGCATGTAAATTTCCCAAAAATATATCATTTAGATTCTAAGTTTATCAAGTCATTGAGTGAATGTCATTGAATTAAGATGTGCTTAAGATTTTGCTTTTAGATGTTTATTTAAAACTACCTTGATTATTTTTTAATGAGATGCTTTTATTTAACTTTTTCTATTATGATAATTTTAAATAATGCGCTCATCCTATTGTCTATCATGGCATGACTTGGTATTCATTATTATGATTTACTTAATGATTTATATCAATATAATACATAATAAACCTTAGTTTTATATTATTAAATTCAACTAATATGGCAAGAATATTCATTTTGCATGTGAACCATATATTCTTTGGAATTTCTATGAAAAATAAGCATGATCTAATGATCATGATATATTAATGACCAAATAACTAAACATTTGTGGTATATACACCTATGAATTATGCATCTTCTTGATCAAGCATTGTAGATTAATTGCTTTTGAAAAGAGACAGCCAGCTGACCAAGCTCCTTTCAAATTGTTCAATATTTAGTTAATTCAATTTTGATTTTCTTAATATTGATGAAAAAAAGATAGATAATTTGGGTCAGGTCTCATCGGTCTCAAAATAGGCTTTTTATAAGATATATTTCAAATGATATATAATATTTAATTGATATTTTATTCTTTTATATATAAATTTTTCATATTTGTACATAAATTTTACTTTTATTTTCTTATTATATTTTTTTATTCCTTGCTTTTGATAATTTAATTAGGAATGGACCACAATTTAAAGGAGAGAGAGAGAGAAAATATTCCTCTTCCCTTGAACTCAATCATAGAATCAAAGAAAGACAAAGAAATTTCATTTTACTCAAATGAAAATGCTTCCATCCAAATTGCACTAGTGATTACTATCATGATTTATGCGTTCATTAAAGATCCAAATAATTATTTTAACCTTCATCTTTTTTTTAGTGTGTGTGCGTGTCTATATATATATATATATATATATATTTCTAGGTATATGGAATTATTCTATTTTATCTAACTTTCATAATATTTATTCTTAGGCAATATTATACTCGTTAAAGTAAAATATTTAAAGAGATACTTTATATTAACTAATTGTTCAAGACTACAATATGACTGTCGCTAGACCACCTTAGTGCAATAACTAACGATCGACACATTCATATCCCAATTAATCTTACCATAACGGCAGGATTACAATGCCCCTTCCCAAAACGATAGAGTAGTTGTCTTAAGTCATTTAATTTAAAAAGGAATTTTGGTAAATATAGATTAAAATGTGATAATTTTCTTTTAAAAATCTATAAATTGTTTTTTTCTTATATATTAGGGACATTTTTCTCTAGAAAAAAAAAATCTTATTTTCTTAGAATTCATGAAATTTTGCTCCTACCTCCCATTAACCTTAGAATTTTATAGTCTAAACTTACATTTAATTTCTTTGATTAATGGTGTTCTTTGTAGCTGGAAAAGTCTCACGAGATCAATCATCTCCCAGCAAATCCTTGAATGCCATCACATGCATCTGTCTCAAATTGTAGTGTGTGTTCATATCACTATAGGAAATGATGCAATTAGCGTCTGGTAATTTCGTGGGATTTTTCCGACCCAAATATTAGCGACGGTTTTGTCTGATTTGCGTCGAAATTTGGGAGTTTGTCTTTGTGTCAGATTTTACGTCTGATTTGCCGAAAAAAATTTGGTGCAAATGCTAAAGTCAAAACATCGAACTAAGAAGTTTGACTGCGACGGAATTTGCGTTGAAGAAGTAGACGTGAATAAATACTTAATTGTGTTAGATTATGTTCGATGCAATCAGACGCAAATTTCGTCGCAAACTCCACGTTTAGATAATTACGTCAAAACAATCCAATGCAAATCTGACACTAATGCCCTAATATACATTTCATGCTCCTCAAGCCTCATTTCTTCTCCCCCATACTGAAAACTTCGCTTACGACTTCCCCTTCTCCCGGTTTTGCCCGTCTCCGACGAAACTCTCGCTTATGACTTCCACCCTCCCAGTTTCGTCCATCTCTGACGAAACTCTCGCTTATCTCCCTCCCCCTACCAGTTTCGCCCATCTCTGACGAAACTCTCACTTATCTCCCTCCCCCTACCAGTTTCTCTCAAAACCTTTGCCTTCGTGAACGAACATTCGCGATACAGTCGCCATTAGAGTTAGTTGGCAAGACAACAACGGGATCGCGGCTTATAGAGACCATCGAAACTCCTATATTTGTCCCCTAAGAGAAATCATTAAGGAATGTATGTTATTCAACGATTAAATTTTTTATGTAGTAATGGATGAACAAATAATTAAAAGTAGTGAATGTTTTTTATATCCCGGGCCTATTGTTCTAAGTGATGGTGATATAGATGAAAATCCTATTAGTGGAATTCAAATTGGATGGTAATATTTGGGATTTGTAAATTCATACTTCTCTCTCTCTTTTGATATACTTGAGTTTTGCTTATTAAGACAATCGCTATTATTGAATGTTAAGTTTTAGGCATTTACTTAGTAGATTTAACTCCACCATGCTTAGCCATTATAAATTTTGAATGAGTCTGAACTTTTGAGTTTAAAAATTCTCCTCAAACTTCTTTTCGGAAAACATATTTTTTGAAGACAGGTGTGCAAATTGGTCTTAAAAATGAATGAACTTCAAGTGAATTCTTTTGTTGTCATTACAAGTCTCGTAGAAAAAGGAAACCTTACACTTTGAATTAAAATCTCTAATATGAAGTTTGGGAAGGCATGCATACAAATAGTTTTTTTTTATCTTATTTTATTTCATTTTATTTTTATTTATCTTGCTTTTGATGCCTCAGAAATCTAGTAAACTATGACTTCTTTCTTGATATTGAATTAGTGTCATTGTGTGAAAAAAATGTGCATTTTGTTTAGCCAAGCAAATGTAGGTGGTGAGCTATGATTAGTTGATGCAGTGAATAATGTTGGAAGGCTTTTTAATCTTTTACATCAACGATTTTAAGAGGTATGTAAGGTTGTTTGCCTCAATATTGCAGGCAGAGGTCCAAATGACATTGTTCAATATGAACTAAAATTTGTTTGTGCGAATTTAGATTTTCTTTAGATTTTATAGATGAGTGAGAGAGAATTGAAAAGATGAGAGCGAGAAAGTTTGTAAGGATTTTTAATTTTTTAAAATATTTGAACTTATATTGAGTGTGTAGATGCAAAGTTTTGATAATTTATATTAGTTTTTGTTATATCATATATTTTTTTTCATTGTTGGTATCGTTTGTGATATGATTTTGCTTCTTGTTGTAATCGTTAATATTGTTTTTATTTGTGTGCAGGTTAAAAGAATCAAAAGTTCTTTTTTTTTTTTTTTTTCTCATTGACAAGTTTGCATCGAATTAGCGTCGACTTTTTCGACACTACTTTGACGTGAAATTTGCATCCGATAATTTTCAATGCAATATTCGACGGTAATTTGTGAAAGTGTTTCAGGCGTAAAAGTTACCGTTAAACATTTTTTTATGCAAATTCGAAGAAAATTTAGTTATCAACCCCCAGCATTACCATCAGAGTCAATTCTGACGCAAATTGGGTGAATCCACCGAATTATCGTCAAATTTGTCCCATTTTTACGTCGGTTCAGTCTGACAAAAAATTGTTTAATTCCTGTAGTGCATGCAACTATCATCGCATGCACATCCACACATATGTATTGACACTACAATCTATTCCATTTGTTTGCACATAAAAGCCTTCACGCACGTTCACATGATTTACAAGCAATTATTGCTTATTCTTAGACATCAGCATGCCCATAAAAATATGTCAAACAATGGCAATATCATTTATCTCCATTATCCAATGCCCTTACAAGTCTAATGTTAACATTCGCCAGCCTATAGCCATTGATGCTTGACACCTAACATCGGCCATGTAAATTACCATTTACTCAACATGCTCTCAACTCTTAACAATATATCCTCATCTCCTCTAATTCCAGCAAGAACATATCAATATAATCAATGATTTGTGTTTATAAAACTATTTTTAAATGATCTACGCATTCACAAACGAGTCCAATGCCATTTAAGTTAATTAGTAAATTTATAAATAAAATACAAAAAAAAAAAAAAATAGGGAGGAGTCACTTTCTTCATAAAGTAGGTGAAAGCCACCCTTCAATTGAATGTGAGGTCAGTATTCGATTTACCATAAAAGTCCTTAATATCCCACCAGACGACCATGCTAAACCAAACCTCCGCCCTGCACGTAGGGGCCCTTTAAGTTTTATGTATTTACATTTCTACCCCCTACAGTTTATACCGCTCAAAATTTCTACATCTCATCAAAAATATCACGATATATATTTCTTTTGCATTAAAAAGTTGGCTTATATGTAAAAATTGAAGTTTAGAAGTTAGATATGTAAATAGATAGGAGTTAAGTGGTAAGTATGTAAATCTTATATATTTTTTTTATATTCTATGGTTATTTTTGTATTATTTTCATTATTTGTTTGTGCTCTATATCTATTTTATAATAAAATTAATAATTTAATATACAGATTTGCTATTATTAAAAAAAATATTCTCATGCGTGTTATAATTTTAATTAGTAAGAAAGCAAAACAAATATTTAATTTTTATTTAGAGTTTAGGTCCCCCAGATATTTGGAATATTGCAGCCAACAAGACGTTAGCAATTATGTTTTATTATGAAAGCAGAATTACTTTCTCAAATAAAAAATACTACTGTTAGCAAATTAGCACACGGCTCTCTGCATCTTCACTCATATTTTTTTCCCCAGAAGGATATCATTCATGAAAGGAAATGACAAAGGAGTGATAAAGACCGCTGCTTGCCAAATATTGATGACATCTGAAACTTACTCGCTATAAGAAAAACAAAATTTACATGCATATATACAGCACCATTATTATGTATTTACATATCAGACCCCCCAAAATTGTATATTCATACTTTCATCATTTTGATAAATTTATACATGAAAAAGTTATGGTTCACTTTTTAAGAGAAAAGGATGATAACATTTTTGATGTGATTGAAAGATTGGGAGGTGTGCATGTAAATATAAAAATGGAAGTGTCATATATGTAAATAACTAGTTATATATATGTAAGTAAATAGGAATAGGGTGGTATGTGTGCAAATGTCCCAATAAAAAAACATGGGTTACGTCAGCTTATGGAACTGAAAAACATATCCAGCCTTATATCTGTTTTTCCTTGATTCAATTATTATCATTAAATGTAAAAGTAGAATGAAGATCCCACACTCTCATGATTACCATATATTTTTATAACATTGTGGGAGAGTTGTGCCGCGTACCTCAATTTGTTGGTTGATATTTACGAGTCAGTAAGTCTCCTAAAGTCGGGAATTTGAATCCCCTACTTGCAATAGTCACTTTATGGAGGGTGGTACTCGAACTTTTAGGCGCATTAGGGTTGGCTAGAAGCTAGAATAATATCCTCTTGCTATTCCTTTAAAATAATAATAAGAAGGTGGGAGACTAAAGGGGCCCATATTAATAATGAAGAAATATTTTGGAACTTTATCAAATTTAGATAAAAAGTTGAAAAAAAATNGTGTGTGCGTGTGTCTATATATATATATATATATATATATTTCTAGGTATATGGAATTATTCTATTTTATCTAACTTTCATAATATTTATTCTTAGGCAATATTATACTCGTTAAAGTAAAATATTTAAAGAGATACTTTATATTAACTAATTGTTCAAGACTACAATATGACTGTCGCTAGACCACCTTAGTGCAATAACTAACGATCGACACATTCATATCCCAATTAATCTTACCATAACGGCAGGATTACAATGCCCCTTCCCAAAACGATAGAGTAGTTGTCTTAAGTCATTTAATTTAAAAAGGAATTTTGGTAAATATAGATTAAAATGTGATAATTTTCTTTTAAAAATCTATAAATTGTTTTTTTCTTATATATTAGGGACATTTTTCTCTAGAAAAAAAAAATCTTATTTTCTTAGAATTCATGAAATTTTGCTCCTACCTCCCATTAACCTTAGAATTTTATAGTCTAAACTTACATTTAATTTCTTTGATTAATGGTGTTCTTTGTAGCTGGAAAAGTCTCACGAGATCAATCATCTCCCAGCAAATCCTTGAATGCCATCACATGCATCTGTCTCAAATTGTAGTGTGTGTTCATATCACTATAGGAAATGATGCAATTAGCGTCTGGTAATTTCGTGGGATTTTTCCGACCCAAATATTAGCGACGGTTTTGTCTGATTTGCGTCGAAATTTGGGAGTTTGTCTTTGTGTCAGATTTTACGTCTGATTTGCCGAAAAAAATTTGGTGCAAATGCTAAAGTCAAAACATCGAACTAAGAAGTTTGACTGCGACGGAATTTGCGTTGAAGAAGTAGACGTGAATAAATACTTAATTGTGTTAGATTATGTTCGATGCAATCAGACGCAAATTTCGTCGCAAACTCCACGTTTAGATAATTACGTCAAAACAATCCAATGCAAATCTGACACTAATGCCCTAATATACATTTCATGCTCCTCAAGCCTCATTTCTTCTCCCCCATACTGAAAACTTCGCTTACGACTTCCCCTTCTCCCGGTTTTGCCCGTCTCCGACGAAACTCTCGCTTATGACTTCCACCCTCCCAGTTTCGTCCATCTCTGACGAAACTCTCGCTTATCTCCCTCCCCCTTNTAAATATAATATGTATAATTAAATTCTTTTAAGTTTAAACCACTCATTAACCAAAAATTAAGTTATAATTTTAAATATAAATTATTAAATCCTGTCCTAATTTTTTTTTCTTCTTTTTTTTTTTCTCTTTTCCATTTCTTTTGTATTTTTCCTTTGATTTGGTCTTTTAATTTTTATTGGACTCNTCTTTTAAGTTTAAACCACTCATTAACCAAAAATTAAGTTATAATTTTAAATATAAATTATTAAATCCTGTCATAATTTTTTTTTCTCTTTTCCATTTCTTTTGTAATTTTCCTTTGATTTGATTTTTTAATTTTTATTTGACTTTTTTTGCTTTCTAATTTTTAGAGGATCATTTTTATTGAATGAAAATTTTCTACTTTGATTTAAACTTTATTTCTTTCTTTTGATATGCAGACTAAATCATTATCTTAATAATTTTATTATTTATTTATAGTTTAGTCTATATTCACCCATTACAATGTTGTTTAATTTGAAATTATCGTTTAAGAAATTGTAAATTTTAAAAGTTATTTTAGCTATCTATCTATTGGTTATATAGAAATCTAATGTTCAAATCATCTTAAGTTGAGATTATAGGTATAAATTTTGTGAGATTTTACTCTTAGAAGAGATCCAATTCTTAGAAGAGACATTGAAAACAAACAAGGTAATTTTTACGAGACAAGCAAACAATTGGTTAACAATAGATTATGAGTACAATTACAACTGAAGGGAAATACAACTAATACAAAACAAGTAAAAGAACAAATGAAANAAGTTTTCAGTTTCTTCCTTTGTTATAGTTGGACTTTGGTGCATCTATTATTAATATGGTTTTTCATCAATTAACAATTCATCAAAGGCGTTAGATCACATATTTGCTTTTTCATCAATAAGATTTTCATTTGGTGCATCTATTATTAATAAGAATAAAGCATATTCACCATAATATGGTATAAAAATTAAAATATATTCCTAAGAGTTTTTTAGTATTCCTCAAACTACATATTTTAAACTCAAAATTAAAATAAAATCATATAAATATTTAGTCTAATGTCCTTTGATCCTTAAATCATAAACATTCATTGGTCATCCTCTTGTGAGTGACCATTAAGCACAACTCATTATTCTTTGATCATCAACCAATTGTAGATTTCACAACATCTATTAAGCATTTTAAACAGTTGGATAGTTCTTCATAGCTTGACACCCACCATGACACAATAGAGGCCATAAGATATTAATTTGCTATTCTCCATCCACCAACTTTGGGTTATTTTGTTCCTCTTCCTTGAGCGAAATTTAAGTATATCTCGACTGTCTTCTTTATCAAACCAACCAAAAGGTTATAAAATTCTCTTATACAATAAGATAGACTTTCATAATGAACTAACATCATTACATGTAACAACATTACATATTGCTTTCATAATATATTTATTTCTCATTCTTTGTATATTTTTTATTGTTGTATTTGACTTTATTATTTTATTGAAAAACGACATTTGATTGTTAAGAATTAAATATTCTTTTACGATCAACTTATTTTTTTCATGCAACAAATAAATTTGCTCAAGAAATTGATATAAATTTGAGAAAAATTAAAATGTCTATTAATTTGAATAAAAAAGTTTTATATATTTGCCTTTCTTAATTATGATAAGAACAAAACAGCTTATCAAAAATTGCATACTTGATTTAAAAACGTTGAGTGACATAAATTCATTAAATTATTTTGCATGTGTTGATCCAAATCTATCTCATAGATCGTGTTTAAGGAATGGAGCGTTGGACCGAAAAGAGGTGATCGGGAGAGGGAGAGAAATAAGAGAGAGGAGAGAGTGGGAGAGAGAAAAGAGGAGGACTTCCCCTGACAGGGGGAAATGGGGTGTTCTCGGGCTCGTGAATCAATTTTATTCCATAAAATTAGATGGTATACAGTCTACCCCCCAAAGTCCCATTTACATCACGAAGCCCTCCTATATGAGGGGTAAACAGTATACAAATATTATATTTGATCATGCTTTAAAGAGAGAAACAAATGGCATTTAATTCCTTTTTATTTTGACAGTTGAATCATCTCGAGATCAATACAGGCTTTCTGGTCCATGTCTCTTTGCCTTGATCTTGATGACATTCAATACAAAAAAAAAATTTAAGTGGTTTCTATGTGAATTTCCTAGAGATATGGCTGGCTAAAGAAGAACGTTGGTCGGTCAACTGAAATAAGGTGGTTGAGAGAGAGAGCTTAGTAGATCGACTAAAGTGGGGTGGTCGACGGAGAGAGTTTGGCCAAACGACTGAAGTGAGGTAGTAAACTACTATATTACCTTGAGATCTGTGCTGATGATTTTTTGGAGTACATATTAAGTTCCTAAATTTTCTTGATCATAGATAGTAACAACTACAATAAGAACAAAGAAAACTATAAATTAAACAAACATTGAATACATAATTTCCCAATGGCGCTCTTTGCGAAGCACTTTTAGCGCTCGGCTCTGGAACTTTCATCATCACCAACAGGAGTTGAATCTATGTTAGACCCTCAAAATTAATATAAAATGTCTGAAAGAAATATAAAGATAAGAATTGAGTGTTGTGCATGCATATAAGACATTTCTGTTTCTTCCCCTGTGGTTTCTGGTTGAAGCAGAGTGGTTGGCCGAAGCTGTGGGGTGGCTAAAGAAAGAGAGAGAACGGTGACGGAATGAGTTGTGTGGCTGACACGGTAGTCTGGGGAGTTAGATGTGGAGCAGCAGATTAAGAGAATTCTAGAGGGATCGGTTTCCTATTTGAGGAGGGAGAACGTCGCTAAGGCGCATTGCCTGAGGGGTGTGCGACAGACAGGCAGAATTGTGCTGATCAATACAGTAATTCGTCTGAGTGAGTAGGAGGGCATACTTTGTCTGAAGAAGACCAATTGTTGAGGAGGTATCGAGCGACGGAGGGCAAGGTTGGTCGGATGTGCAGTGATCGATCGAGAGATGGTTGGTTGGAGAACAGGAGCAACAGTCCATTGGTGGGTGTGGTTGGCTTGCGGGTTGCCTTTTTTTAACAAGTTTTGGAAGGCGTCAGTTTGAGCAAATAAAGCAGCACATTTGATAGCTCCGGATCAATGACTTTCATAATTTGGGATAGAGGTGGAGGGATCGAATGGATTTGGACGACCATACGTCACGGTGTTCGACCGAAGGGTGATTTGTCAAGGGAAAAATTAGTTTAGCATTATACAATATATAAGAATTGAGTAGCAGTTATGAGAATATAAACATATATAGGAATTGAGTGTTATGTATGTGTTGATCCAAATCTATCTCATAGATCGTGTTCAAGGAATGGAGCGTTGGATCGAAGAGAGATGATCGAAAGAGGGAGAGAAATAAGAGAGAGGAGAGAGTGAGAGAGAGAAAAGAGGAGGACTTCCCCCGACAGGGGGAAATGGGGTGTTCTCGGGCTCGTGAATCCATTTTATTCCATAAAATTAGATGGTATACATTCTGCTACCCAAAGTCTCATTTACATCATGAAGCCCTCCTATATGAGGGGTAAACAATATACAAATATTATATTTGATCATGCTTTGAAGAGAGAAACAAAAAGCATTTAATTCCTTTTTATTTTGACAGTTGAATCATCTCGTGATCGATACAGGCTTTCAAGTCCATGGCTCTTTGTCTTGATCCTGATGACATTCAATACAAAAAAAAAAAAAACTTTAGTGGTTTATGAGTGAATTTCCTGGAGATCTAGCTAGGTAAAGAAGAAAGTTGGTCGATCGACTGAAATAAGGTGGTTGAGAGAGAGAGAGCTTAGTTGGTCGACTAAAGTGGGGTGGTCGAGGGAGAGAGTTTGGGTAAACGACTGAAGTGAGGTAGTAAACTACTATATAACCTTGAGATATGTGCAGATGATTTTTTGGAATACATATTAAGTTCCTAAATTTTCTTGATCATAGATAGTGACAACTACAATAAGAACAAAGAAATCTATAAATTAAACAAACATTGAATACATAATTTGCCAACGGTGCTCCTCGCGAAGCACTTTTAACACTCGGCTCTGGAACTTTCATCATTACCAACGGGAGTTGAATCTATGTTAGACCCTCAAAATTAATATAAAATGTATGAAAGAAAAATAAAGATAAGAATTGAGTGTTGCGCATGTGTATAAGACATTTTTGTTTCTTCCCCGGTGGTTTCTAGTTGGAGTAGAGTGGTCGGCCGAAGCTGTGGGGTGGCTAAAAAAAGAGAGAGAACGGTGACGGAATGGGATGTGCGGCTGAGATGGTGGTCTGGGGAGTTAGATGTGGAGCGGCAGATTAAGAAAATTCTAGAGAGATCGGTTTCCTATTTGAGGAGGGAGAATGCNGTGTATAAGAGACAGATATATATATATGAATTTAATTTCATCATTTGTATAGACTATGAACGCCGAAGAATGGAATGGGTTCAACCAAAGAACCCGGTCCGGCTCCAAACCGCATCACGAACCCGGCTCATATCGCGCCCCTTGAGCGTCCGGCCGACCCCCTCGAACACCGAAGTAGGCACCGCCGTCTTTCCGTGAACCCGTGCCACGTACTCATGCGGCGGGACCCACTCCTCCTCCTCCTCCACCTCCGGCGAACCTTCCTTCCTCTCCCAACCCGGCACGCTAACCGGCGCCGACTTAGCCGTCTCCGCCGCACTCCTGCCGCCGCGACGCTTGCGAACCGCCGCCGCCTCCTCCTTCGCCGGCGAGTGGTCCCAACTGCCGCCACATCGGCGAAGGGTCCAAACGCCGCCGTTGGAGGAGGATAGGGTGCCGGCAGCCCAGATGTCTTCTTCTCCGAGGTCGAGGAGGTCGGAAACAGGGGATTTGGAGAGGGTGGAAGAGTTAGCGGATCCGAGGAGACGGTCGCCGGCGAAGAGGTGCTTTCCGCCCATTTGTTTTAGGGAGGGGATCGGGTGGCGATCACTGGCGACGAAGACTGGACTGACTTATCATTTATACGCTGGTTTTTGTAGGTTTCATTTGGATTACATTTGGATATGGATTTGGCACGAAATTTGATGTTGGGAGGATACCTAGGAGATATACATAATTAGGTAAGGAGGTATTTATATAAAAATTGGAATTTTGGGGTTAGATATGTAAATACATAAGAATCGGTATGTGTGCATGGGATTGATTTGCAGACCATTATATTAGACCGCTCTCATATGATACGACAGAATGATAGCTTATCATTAATTTTTAACAACAACAAATCGATTGTTAATTTAGGTAAATATTTCATAATTAGTGTCATATGGTTGGTAGTTTTGTTATTAGAATAATTTAATGAGATATCACTTCATAGTAGAACTAATAGGATTTAGGAGTATAAGAATATTTTGAAGTAACTCGGATTTGGGTTATCTCAAACAATTTTTAAAAGTAATTAAAATGATAACCTCTTATTTCTTTTATAATGATTTCATAGAAAAATGGTGCATGTTAGTATGTACCTCACATACATATAAACCTTTATAATAAGACATTTTGACCATAATGGATTTTGATGACTAGCATTTCATTTTATATGGGTTGACTTATTGGCAATCATAGAACCCATTGGAACAGAGGGTGAAAGGCATGATGCTTTGTCATTAATCTTATCCAGATTTAACAGACAAATAACAAATCAGATAACTTTGAACTACTATTAGTGCTAACATGATCCTTAAATTAGTTGAAGAAATAATAATTTTGATACTAAATTATATGCTATAATTAATAGAAGTGAGAAATAAAAGAAAGCAAACCAAACGATTGTAGTTGGTTTGATTTGGCTTTATTGCTAAAATGCGGTATGATTTTTTTTCTAAATAACACACACACACACACACACACACACACACACACACACACACACACACACACACACACACATATATATATATAAACAAACTGATTTTATTCAAGTGTTCAGTTTCTTCCTTTGTTATAGTTGGACTTTGGTGCATCTATTATTAATATGGTTTTTCATCAATTGACAATTCATCAAAGGGGTTAGATCACATATTCGCTTTTTCATCAATGAGGTTTTCATTTGGTGCATCTATTATTAAAAAGAATAAAACATATTCACCATAATGTGGTATAAAAATTAAAATATACTCCTAAAAGTCTTTTAAAATTAAAATAAAATCATGTAATATAAATTGGCTATAGATTCTCTACTTATTTAGTCTAATGTCCTTTGATCCTTAAATGATAAACATTCATTGGTCATCCTCTGGTGAACGACCGTTAAGCAAAACCCACTATTCTTTGATCATCAACCAATTGTAGATTTCGCAACATCTATTAAACATCTTAAATAGTTGTATGCATATATTGCTAAACAATCATTATTTATTAGCAATAATCATTCATTGATAGTTCTTCATAGCTTGATACCCACCATGACACAATAGAGGCCATACGAAATTAATTTGTTATTCACCATCCACCAACTTTGGGTCATTTTGTTCCTCTTCCTTGAGCGAAATTTAAGTATATCTCGACTGGCTTCTTTATCAAACCAACCAAAAGGTTATAAAATTATCTTATACAATAAAATAGACTTTCATAATAAACTAACATCACCACAGGTAACAACATTTCATATTGCTTTCATAATATATTTATTTCTCATTCTTTGTATATTTTTATTGTTGTATTTGACTTTATTATTTTATTGAAAAACGACATTTGATCTTTAGAAATTAAATACTCTTTTACGATCAACTTATCTTTTTCATGCACCAAATAAATTTGCTCAAGAAATTGATATAAATTTGAGAAAAATTAAAAAGTATATTAATTTGAATAAAAAAAGTTTTATATCTTTGCATTTCTCAATTATGATAAGAACAAAACAGCTTATCAAAAATTGCATACTTGATTTGAAAATTATTACGTTGAGTGACAGAAATTCATTAAATTATTTTGCATGTGTTGATCCAAATCTATCTCATAGATCGTGTTCAAAGAATGGAGCGTTGGACCGAAGTGATGTGATCGAGAGAGGGAGAGAAATGAGAGAGAGGAGAGAGCAAGAGAGAGAAAAGAGGACTTCCCCCGACATAGGGAAATGGGATGTTCTCGGGCTCGTGGATCCATTTTATTCCATAAAGTTAGATGGTATACAACCTGCCCCCCAAAGTCCCATTTACATCATGAAGCCCTTCTATATGAGGGGTAAACATTATACAGATATTATATATTTGATCATGCTTTGAAGAGAGAAACAAAGGACATTTAATTCCTTTTTAGTTTGACTGTTTAATCATCTCGAGATCGATACAGGCTTTCAGGTCCATGTCTCTTTGCTTTGATCTTGATGACATTCAATACAAAAAAAAAAAAAAGTGATTTATATGTGAATTTCCTGGAGATCTGGCTGGCTAAAGAGAAAAGTTGGTCGGTCGACTGAAATAAGGTGGCTGAGAGAAAGAGATTAGTAGATCGATCGGGAGGTGGTTGGTTGGAGGACAGGAGCAACGGTCAATTGGTGGGTGTTGTCAGCTTGCGGGTTGCCTATTTTTAACAGGTTTTGCAAGGCGTCAGTTCAGCAAATAAAACAGCACATTTGATAACTCTGGATCTGTGGCTTTCATAATTTCGGATAGAGGTGGAGCAATCGAATGGATTTGGACGACCAGACGTCAGGGTGTCCGACCGGAGGGTGATTTGTCAAGGGAAAATGTGTTTAGCATTATACAATATATAAGAATTGAGTAGCAGTTATGAGAATAGAAAAATATATATGAATTGAGTGTTATGTATGTAAATCCTTCTTCTTTTGAGTTTCACAGGCATCAAGTGGCTATCGAAATGCATGTACATGAGCGCTTCAAGTCTTGAAATTACACAATTAGAAATGACCTATCGGAAGCAGAGAACCGATTGATAGTTGGAGGTCAGTCAGAGACAACCAGAACAATGGTCAGACTAGGANCTAAGAAATTAACCCTAATACAAAGTCAAATATACATGTCTCAATGGAGATTTTCAAAGTCGACAACCTTATTTCAAGATGTGTGATGTAAGATGAGTTGGAAAACATATCAGAAAGTTAACTTAGAATTAAGTAACAAACATGCACATAACCCATAATAAGTAACTTTATTAGTGAAAGTAAAGTAAAAGCATAGCAAACATGAATGAATAAAAACTAAAAAGCTGAAATGACCTAATTCATATAGCCAATAAAAATCAATTGTATTGGACCAAAACACAATAAACTCCCTGTTATCAATCGTTAACAAGTAACTTATTAACCTACAAACAATAATGCTACACTAAAAACAAATACACCTATGTGAAAGATAATTTTTTGTAATCATTTCTATAATTAATTATATCAAGACTTCTTTAAATAAGCTAGGAAACAAACTGGAGTGGAGAACATGCTTCAGGTTGGATGCATGCCCAAAATAATTGATTAAACGTACAGTCAACTCAAACTTTAATAGTAGATGTATTGCATTCAGCTTTGAAATCAATAGCCTAATGCCAAATATTTAAAATCAAAATAATAAAACCTCCAATCATTCATGTTGAATGCTGAATAAAGTGTTAACTCAATAAGCACATCTTTTCACCATACTAGTTTTATTTGAACCCTTTCTTCATGATCCTTCCACATTATTTGTATCTATTCATCTTATTAGTGCATTCAAATTTGCAGATACCATGAAATATGTTAAGAAGATGCTTCTTGATTGCTGCTTTAATATTATGCAGCTTTGTTGTTCCTAACAATCACAACTACAATAGTTTCTAATTGGTTCAGATTTTTAAACCATTTGTAGTAGATAATCAATTGTCTAACCATATTAAGTGAAAATAATAAAAAAACAACATTTACAAATTCTAGAGTAATTGGTAAACTGACTTCATAAAATTAAGAGGAGACGAGGAAAAAAAGTGTTGGTGGTTAAAGAAGGTTATAAAGAAGAATGAGAAAAATTCCTTTCTTCCTTCAATCACTTTTTTCTCTAACATTTTACATAAGTATATAAATGAGTTTTACATTAGGATTATCATTTACTATATTTACCTAACACATGACAATTGATTGTGCAAAAAAATACGTGTAAATGTGTCTCAACAAGAAAATTACCTCCAGCCAGTAAAAATGCTACATACTTCAACAAATATACAAAAATGCTTCAAAAAGACAGAAGAACAAACATTGACGATGCAGGTCATAATAAATAAAAAAATATAATATAGTCAATATAAATGTATATATCTTCGCAAATGTCCATAATATAAAGTGGTGAAATAGATTATAAGTAAACGCATATTTAGGCATGAAGGAATCCAAAACACATTGGTTAGAAGAGAAGATTGTTTCTCCAAGACACCAGTTCAAGCCATCTCTTTTTCGATGTATTCCTCAACATTCCAAGAAAAAAAATTAAATATTTAAGGCCACTGGATTTGATATAAATGTATGGAAGTGGTTGGAGCTGAACTATGGANATACAAAAATGCTTCAAAAATACAGAAGAACAAACATTGACGATGCAGGTCATAATAAATAAAAAAATATAACATAGTACATATAAATGTATATATCTTCGCAAATGTCCATAATATAAAGTGGTGAAATAGATTATAAGTAAACGCATATTTAGGCATGAAGGAATCCAAAACACATTGGTTAGAAGAGAAGATTGTTTCTCCATAACACCAGTTCAAGCCATCTCTTTTTCGATGTATTCCTCAACATTCCAAGAAAAAAAATTAAATATTTAAGGCCACTGGATTTGATATAAATGTATGGAAGTGGTTGGAGCTGAACTATGGAATTGACTTTCATTGAAGTCAATTTCAATCATTTTTATTTGTTTTGCATTAACACATTTTTTCAGAATTCAATTTCCACATCTTTTTTTGGACTGTATTGAGTTTAAGTTTNGATTGTTTCTCCAAGACACCAGTTCAAGCCATCTCTTTTTCGATGTATTCCTCAACATTCCAAGAAAAAAAAATTAAATATTGAAGGCCACTGGATTTGATATAAATGTATGGAAGTGGTTGGAGCTGAACTATGGGATTGACTTTCATTGAAGTCAATTTCAATCATTTTTATTTGTTTTGCATTAACACATTTTTTCAGAATTCAATTTCCACATCTTTTTTTGGACTGTATTGAGTTTAAGTTTTGCCATCATCGCATCAACTTTATAAATGAAGGCAACTTCCAGGCCCTCAAAAGTGGAGATCACTTTCATCCACTCTCCATCAAACAAAAAAAGTTATAACTCAATTCCAAAAACTTATCCTCAAAACAAAATGGCTCTTTGTGGCATATACAACCAAGATAGTATAAAGAAAAAGTAAAGTAACATGGAAAATATTTTCAAAGCTCATATGTTAAAAAAATACCTCTGAGGGAAAAAAGAAATGAAATAGATCAAACACATGGAGTCAAATTGAAACAGCTATAGCAGAATACTACAACAAATTTATGAATAAATGTTTCCAATGGTGCAGCAAACTACAGGATCTATTACACAGGTGCCCAGTTATCTAATCAAAACTTAATGCAAAATGGAACTTACTTATGCAAAAGAAGAAATACACCAGACATAATAAAGGTTGCCGCAACAAGAAACCATCCAATGAGCACCAAGCTGAAAATTTAACAAAGTGATCAACAAACAACTTTGTTGACTAGAAGCATTATGAAAAACTGTGAACATAAGGCTTTAGGAGGAAGGAATATGCATGTAACAAAAAGATGCCACTTACATGTAGACAAGGAATTGCAGTCCCAATATAGAAAAAACTGTTAAGAAAGAAAAGAAAAATTAATCACATCACCCAAACATAAAAAAATATATATATTATAACTGTCTACTATTAAAATTCCATATTCAGATATAATAAGCTTATGTAAATAGCTCACCAAAGCCAAGAAAAGTCAACAAAATCATCACAGCTGCTACGATGATCAAAATCAATCGCCTACATTACATCAAGAATATCATCTCACATAGGATAACTCCAAATTTTAAAGTGAAGGGAAACTCGTCAAAAGATGCTGAAAATTCTTACACAGTATCTAGAACATCTCTAATATTTTTAGAATTGTCAGCTGTACGTTTATCCAAGTCATTTGCAGATGTGTTAACCCTCGTCACAATCTCATCAATCCTACCTTGTAGATCACCAGGAACAAACAAATTGGTCACATTGATCCTCTTAGCAGCTGACAAATTCCCAGAGAAAGCCCTAAGGTTTTCCACGGTAAAATTTGCCTGACCCACAACATAATCCAATGTATTTGATGTGCTGCTGTGAAACTTCCCCTGACCATTGTACAAAAGAATACATCCAACACTGGATAAATGAACACAAAGATATAAAACAATCAATGCCAATTCGATGACCAAACAAAAACTACAAGCATTAAAATAAGATATGAAAGAAGAAAAGCTCATACATTGAAGCCAAGGTAAAGAGCAAGAGCAGTATTATAGAGATTGCATAAGCTGCTCGAGAATAGGAGTGTATAGGGCGGCGACAGCAACAGTAATAGCAAGCACTACAGAGCAAAATCAATCCAAAGATCACAAACCACACAAGGGCAATGACAAAGAGAGGAGCAGCACTGAAACCAACAGACTGCAAAGAAAAAACAATTTGTAAGATGGATAAGAATCTCAGGAACAGGAACAAAGAACAGGAAAGTTAAATAAGAGATTGAGAAAACTCACAGCCCAGTAATGGCGATTACTGATATTCCAACCACCGGTGTAATCCTTAAAGTTGTTCAAAGGGTCTCTCCTCTCAGTTCTCTTAGAAGCCAAGACAAAAGAGTTGTTGTTCACCAACTTGGTAGAAATCTCCGCATCCGACCTCCTGAAGGGAACAATGCTTTGTCTTCCATTAACTGTAAAAAAAAAAATCCAATATTCTTTCAAAAACCAAAACTTGTTAGCAAAAAGCAATCTTTCAGACAAAGAAGCATCCTTTTTCCCAGAAACGCAAAAGAAAAAGGAGATATTGAAATTGAAAAATATAACAAGGAGAGAACCACTTAACCGTGTGAGGATTTCTTCTGAGAAGCAGCCTCAGAAGAGACAAAGAAGATGCAAATTGTTAAGAGAAGGAGAAGCGAAGAATTGTCTCGCGAGATAGCCATGAAATTCAAAGCTGCGATTTTCCTTTTCTCGGAGTTCAATCCTTTCGCTGTCAAGCAATCCACAAGTCATAAAATGGACGAGAAATCCAGAAAAAGCAAATCGTGCAAACAGTTACATTTTATTTTTATTTTATTTTTTTTTTAAAGAGTGTAATATTTGATTTAATAAATCATTAATTCATATTAAACATCTAAAATAAATATAAAAGCACTAAAATTTATCATAATTAAAATCTGATGACGGAAGCTGATTCAATTTTTATTTTTTTTCATTTTCTTAATACTCATTTCAAAAATTAATATTTATTGTTTATTCTGGCGTCAGCTGAAAAAGCTTAGGCTTTTATACATTTAAAAGATTTTTTTAGCTGAAGGTTTTCTTACCAAACTTATCACAAAATATTAAATTTATTTTAGGATGTGTTTAGCATTTTAAAATGTATACTTTTATCATATCAAAATATTCTCTCATTTCGTCCATTTTTGGACGTAAATCTGGATCTACTAAATTTGATTCGCATATGGGAGTTTTTCTCTATCAAAGTTTAAATCTTATTTGATGTAAATTAGGGACTCAGCTAAACATCTTCATAAATGGATATCAGTGTATCGTAAAAAGAAGCTTTGAGATTTAACAACTGATTTTATTTGTTTATATTCATTGGGATCTCTACATAGTTAATAACAATTGCGCGTCGTAAATCAATTAAAATCACACACGAGGCAAAAAATAAAGCTATAGGATGTGTTATTTTAAAGTAAAATAGCTAACATTATGTTATCACCCAAATTTTAAAATACATTTTTCATAAATACATGAATGTTATATTTTATTTATCATAAATTATACATAAAAAAATAGGAAAATTAAGAGCCAAGTAGGGTCGCAAGTGTTGAATTTTTTAGGATATCGAACATGTATTTTTCATGTGTCCACACAAGTTGAGGAAGACCTGTGAAGTGGGAGATAAAGAGGGTTGGATTTGTCCTCTGCAAGCTCAAGCTTTCAGTTTCTTACAAAAAGAGATGGAAGGAGATGACAAAATTTTAGTAGTTTGTGTATCCATCTTCCTAAAAAGTGGAAGAAATCATCTATTTATAAAACTTATAGACAACCCTCTACTTTTATCTGATTACATTATGACAAGAAAAATACAAAATCATATATTATACAATATGAAGTCTTTCTACGACATTCTAATAAAATATGGTGATGTATGTATCAAGTGGCTCATAAATGGATATGGGCATATGTCCACTCTTTAATGATGGACTTCACTTCGATGTTTGGTTGATTTTGAGGAGCGCTTGTTGAGCGAATGACATGTCACCTCGTCAAATCACTCTGACAGCTAATGCATAAAAGTTGGTACATTAGCATTTTAGGCCAGCAAATCACCTCGACAGCTGGTACATCTGCAGGTGAGATCAACGAGTCACCTCGACAGGTCACTTTGGAAATTGACAAGTAGTTGTGCTCTAGAGGATATGGTCTTTGTAGGCCAACGAGACTTGCTAACATATATATCAACTCATGAAAACTATTGTGGGTATACATTTAGTTAGTCGATTCTCTTGATTTTTTGACAGGTGGTTGCGACAAGAATAAAAGAAAATAATATGTTGTCTTGGGATTGCTGAAAAATTATACGCTCACAATGACTATAGCTCGACCAAAGAATAGTGATTTGTGAAATAAATTTTTTTTAGATTAGACTTATTTTTGCTTGGAGGTGCTTTGGCTACACCTAAAGGGAATAGTCGCTTAAGCCTATTGTTGAGTTCAGACTATTATTCGCTTAGGGACCCTTTTGCTACACCTGCAGGAAGTAGTCCCTTAAACTTTATTGTAAGTGTGGATTGTCCCTCACTTAGGGGCCTTCACTTTCCTGTGGGGAGGAGTCATTCAAATTTATTATTTATGCCAATTGAGACCTTAGGGTCTTATATGCCTGAATTGAGAAATCAATTATCCTAAACAATCTAGTTATTTTATAGCAAGAGCATGCATTTCAGGTGAAGTGTACTATGATTAAATATTATTCATAGCAGGTGATAATAGTCTATTTTATGAAGAGTAAACAACAATTTATAAAAAATAAAATTCAAGATTTCCCTACTCTAGTGAACTTACTAAATTGTAAGTCTATTATAATTTATTTTCTACCAGATAATAGTCATCACGTGATTTGAAATAGGATCCACATATGTATATGAGGGTGTTTGTTGGGGCATCATTATCTGTTGAAGAAAAAAGAGGGAAATTAATTAAAGATGATAATATATTAAATCGTTTAAAGAATTAGCTCCTTGTTTGCTATAAAGGTGTGTATGGGTATATTGTGGATATATTATTATGAAACTGTTCACCAGGAAGTTTTTTTTTTNATATATATATATATATCTTTGATGAGTAGTATTTTTAAAAAATTTAATTGACTACAAGGCTAAAAAAATTTATAATCAATTAAAAGGTTTAATAAAGAAAATAGAATAAAAATTATTAAATTAGATTCAAATGATATTTTAAATCTTGCTCCAATTTTTAACATCTTATGACTATCTTATTAGGGTTGTCAAAACGACTCTTTGTTTATGAACGACTTGTGTTCAGCTCGCCAAACAAACGAGTCGAACACGAACACACTTTTTGAGCTCGAAATATAAACGAGTCGAACACAAGCTAAGCTTGGGCTCGCTCGTGTTCGGCTCATTTACACCCCTATCTACAATCATGAATACATGTATGTTTCTCTTTTATGAATGAATGTGTAAAAACTACGAATTCAAATATCTTGGTCATTATATGCATAAAGTGGTTGGGTCATAAAATTGGATCGCAAATGAAAAATACTAACATGTGGTATCACATCCAAGTTATTGAATTAGTGATTTTTTTATTTTAGTTTTATGTATATTAATTGTATTAAATTTTCGCTGTAAATTAGATCTTGGAATTAGATCACTGTAGTTAATCTGTGAATTGAGAGATTTTTTTTTCGTATTATTAAATATGGGCTTTGAATCACGGCTTAACCCTATAATTTATGTTATGAAATGTATATTGTTGTGATTGAAATTGTTATATATTAGATGACTATATTTTGTTTGATTTGTTAGTCACTAAAGTGACCAAATTAGTATGTTTAAAAGATGTTAAATTAATTAAATTCAATTACTCATAAGTATGTGATGCTTATTATGAAATAATTTTTTTTCTTTTGTATTTCATTATGGGTATATTGAAATTCATTGATTATAAAATATTTGTGAATCGCTCAAATGTTGAATATTTATTTTATAATCTTTGAATATGATTGTGAGATATTTATATATTTTGTTAGATATGTTTATATATCCAAAGATAATAAACATGTCTAATTTGACAATAAACATTTGATAATTATATTAAATCAAAATCAATCATCAATTATGCTTATTATTATTTATTGTTACATCACATAGAGGAAATTTTCAATACATTATTAATGTTTTCATTTAATCTGATTGGTTATGAATATCAGTTCATGTTTAATACTCAAAGCATTAATGTGTGAGTATGTTCTATTTATTTACAGTATCTACTAATGTTTCTCTTCATTCTCAAGCTATATATGTTCAGACGTTCAACAAGCTTAATTTCTCTGAATGGTGTTAGCAAGTTCAGTTTCACCTTATTGTTTTGGATCTTGATTTGACACTCACGACGAAGAAGCCTCCTGCTCTTACTGATTATAGTAATGCTGAGCAAAGATCTTTTTATAAAGCTTAAGAGAAATCGAACAAACTGAGCTTAATGTTTATGCGAATGACAGTAGCAAACAACATAGTGCAAATTTTTTAACACTGAAAGTGCCAAGGAATTCAAGAAAGGGATTTTCTCAGTTAATTATGCTAATAAGTATCTTGTTGTGACACTATTGAGAAAATTAACCAACATGAAATTTGATGGTTATCGTACCATAAAAGATAAGTGGAACGTGAATGAACTACAATGTATGTGCATTCAAGAGAAAGCAAGGCTTAAGAAATGAGAAAATCACTCAATTAATCGCATGAGTCATCAAAGAAGAGCTATAAAGAAACCTGAAAAGAAGAATGGAAAGGGCAAGCAAAGACCACTAAAGATTAATGTGTAATATGCCCCAATTCATAAAGAAGAACATAAAAAAAATTAAGTGTCATTTTTGCAAAAAGCCTGGACACTATCAAAATGAGTGTCAGAAATGCAAAAACTGAGTCAAATGAAAGTTTTGTCTTCATGGGAAACTGAGTCAAAGCTCCAGTTGAAGCCATTGGAGTCTATCGATTGATTTTAGAAACTCGATATCATTTAGACCTATTTTAAACACTTTATGTCCCTTCTATTTCTCGTGATTTGATTTCATTATTTAAACTTGATTATGTTGGATACTCTTTTAAATTTGGTAATGTATGTTTAAGTTTGTTTAAACACAATCATCTCCAATTTCTATCACATTCAAAGCTTCTCCACCTGTCAAATAAACATTCCTAAAATCGCCTGCAACATAATTCCGCATTAATTCCCAATTGAAAGTTATATGGAAAGAAGCCCCTGAATCCAGTATTCAGTCATCAACAAAATTATGAACTGTCAGCAGTAATGCATCATATGTTTCTTTAGTTGCCACATTTGCACTGTCATTCTCCGTCTTCTTGGAATTTATGCAGTTCCTCTTTATGCGGCTAGTTTTGTCACAGTTCCAGCAGGTTGCTTCTGACTAGGCATTGACTTGCTCATGTTTCTATGCTTTGATTTTGATCTTCCTCTGTTTGAGTTCCTGTCACTTGATTTCTCTCTGGAATCAACATTTAATGTTGAACTGAAACTAGATTTCTCGCTAGAATCTTTCCTGCGCACCTCCTCAGCCAAAATCAACATGAATATCATCATATTTCAATTTAGATTTTACTGCAGAATTACTGACAGCATCCTTATGACTTCTTAACTATTTGACAATGAAGCCAACAAGGTCAGTGCACATATCTCATCATCAAATTCAAGTTCCACAGACGATAATTGATTTTTTATAGTACTAAAATCATTCAGGTGTTGTACAAGAGACGTACATTCCATCATCTTCACATTGAATAACTTTTTCATCAAATATGTCTCGTTATTCGTCGATGGTTTTTCATCCATACCTGACAGGAATGTCATGAGATCCGCAATTATAATTTCTTTGATGATGTTGTGTGCAATGGACCTCGACAAAATTAATCGAATAACCCCGGAATTTGTCGATCCAATAAATTTCATTTAGTCTCATCTATTATTTCCGGTCTTTTCCCCAATAACGAAAAATGAAATTTCGTCTTATAGAGATAATCCTCTATTTGCATCATCTGGTAACTAAAATCTGTATCATTAAATTTTTTAATCCCTGAAATCTTCACTTTGTTTCCAACCATCTTTTTTTCTCAGATATGAACCACGGTTATGATACCAACTTTTGTGTTATATAGAACGATCAACAAAGAAAGCAAAAAATAGAACGAGAAAATTCACAAAACATTAACACAGCGGAACACACAAATTTACGTGGTTCGAAAAATTGCCTACTTCCACGGAGTTGCAGAAGATTTTATTACTTGAGGAATTACACCAACGTCGATCACGTCGATTTACAAGAAATAGTCTCTCTCTCTCTCTCTCTCTCTCTCTCTACTTCCCTTTCTTTTTCTCTACCCGTGAGCATTAGCCAAGAAGAAGAAGGCTTCAAAGAAAGATCCACATTGTGATTCCCTTTTTCTTCTTCTGTATAAACCTCATGCCAAAGAACCCAAGCAAGCATACCTTGTGATTTTGATGGGAAACTGTCCCATCAAAATAACCCTAAACCCTAAAGGAGCAGTTTTCCTCTTCCTTTTTTTTTTCTTAACCGGGCTCAACGTACTAACGTAAATATTCTATCTTTGATTCAAAACCGTAAGAACCGAATCAGGGAAATTGTCCCAACGACTTAGGTATGTCTAGAAGTGACGTAAATTTTTCAGGGTTCCTGTTTCGTAAGCCTGTAAAGAGGGACTGTGGCGGAGTCAAGCCAGCCGGTAACTTTCAAATCCACGTAGCTACGCCGATTTGGCGTAGGTACGCTAGGTCGCTGTGCACAAGGATGCTGGAGTTCTCTTTCCTCTCCCATTTCTCATATAGATTTTAATATTCTGTGAATGAATATGAAAATTTTATTTTTAAAATAAGAACACGATGAATCTGAATGACAACTTACCTTAAAATATATGTAGATAAGAAAATTCTAATAATATTTTTATTCAATATGACAATTCTCTCTAACAATTAACACGAATATTACAGTAAAGTTTTTTATCAATATTTTTGCATAAGGATTTACGTATTTTTTCACTTTTTATCCTTTAAAACACAAACCCTTGGTATTAATCTCAATATTTCAATGATTTATTTAATTCCAAATTAGCACTAGCAGTGTAACTTTTTTCCTTTTTAATGAGCTAAATTAAAAGCCTATATTTTTCTGATGCATTGCTTTACACCAAGCTTACGAATCAAATTTGGGGGGGCATTTACATTCATGTCCATCCAATTTGGGGCATTTAAATCTAACTTGGTATATACATAAAAAAAAATAAAATTTAGGTGTTAAATATGTAAATACATAAGAATTGAGTGATATGTATGCAAGTCTTCAATTCAATTTATAACCTTGAGAAATACGTGAACCCGCAATTTTAATTGGTGCAATTTTTGGACTGGGTGAAAACTCTTTTCCTGCAAAAATAATTGTCTTGAGAGACGTAAAACGTCTTTCTGAAATAATTGTCTTGAGAAATACTTGAACGCGCAATTTTTTTTCACAATTATATTATTCATGGATAAATAAATATGGCCCGACTTCTAATTGTACTTAATGCGCTTTGTAGATTTTTTTTAAAAAATATTTTGTAAGCATGCCCTGCTTTAATCCTTTTGAAGATGGCCCATAATATGGCCCATACATTCATGGGCTCGGAATTTTGTCCACGGGGCACACATGAGAGTAATTGTTACTCAACACTAGTTAGTCATCAATTGCAAAACTCTCTTTCTTGATTCGATCAGATCATAGTTTTTTTTATTCGATCCGACAGTAGCTCGAAATCGGATAAAAAATAATTCAAATCAAAGATTTGGCTCATAGCTTGACTCATTCTACTCGATCCGATCTCGATTACAAATCAAATTTGACTCAGTTTTCAAGCTATTATTGATCTTTGAGCTATTTTCTACAATGGCGAACATCAGTATTAATTGATAGTTGAAGGTTAAGACATAATAACAACATGAATGAACATTTATGAACTACTGTATCAGGCAAGGGAGACTAGGAGTGGAGTCAAGTTCAAATTTGTATTTAGTTTATACATCTGTAGTCATGTATTTGATTGTCAATATATTACTTACTACATAATCGAGACCGTCCTATAAATGAGAAAATATTAGCTCAAGACTCCGAATGCATCCAAAGTCAAATGGTGCGGCACCGTGTGTAAAATGGGTCCACCTAAATACATTGTGATTGGTCCACTTTACGTGTGGCGCCCCCCTTATTGGGCTCCAAATACATCCGGAGTCCTGACCTGATATTTTTTTTTATTATAGGATTTTGTGGAAGCTAAGTGATGTCTCTCTCTTCCTCTTTAGGAACTATCTTCATGTACTCGGTGATATATTTCATAGATCTCTCTTTTTCTGCTTATAGCTTATACTTCTAATAAATTTTTTTCTTATTTGAATAGTCATCCTTATGTTTTTTATTCTTGCTTTAAGATACTTAGTTGATTTTCTTCTATTTATGTAACTCTTTCATGTTTTTGTTTCTTCTTCAACGCTAATAAGATTTGGGATTGATATGCTACCAAAAAATATGCATGATCAAACACCAATATTGATACATTTTTAATAAGATATTTTTGATATAATTTCAGGATATCCAAGCTTTGATTTTAAAAAATTTCTAACCAAAATAAATATCTCAATAATATAATTTAGTGACACTAAAATATGATTTGATTTGACCCCAATTGATGTCGAATCAAGCAAAGTATAATTGAAAGCTTTGAATATTGATTGAAAGGTCAAATGACCTTCAACTCTGGCATGCTTATAATTATATTAATCATCTGAACAAGCGAATTTCAACATGCTCAATATCATTTAATACTGATGTCATTAAGGAACTTAAATGCCAAACAGATAATCGATGATTACGCGAACCATCCAATGAAATATTTTATTATTTTACATTTAGGGATTTGAAGAAGGACAAGAAAGATGTTACTAGAAAAAAAAAAAAACTTACCAAAGAAGATCTCATTAGAGAAGGGTTCTACCAAAAGTTCCAACTCATACATAATAAGGCAACCACATAGATCTAGTAGCTTTCTCAATCGATTTAAAACTCTTACATAATAAGGCACTCGCATATATAAAAATAAATACTTTCAAAATCACTCTCATTTTTTTTAAAATTTTATTTTCTTCTCTACCCATAAGCACTACTTGTTTTATGAAATGAGTTCAATAATGACACTTGGCAAACACATCAAATTTGGTACTTGGACAACTTAGCTTTTTTTGATAAGTTTGTTGAGAGTGATGGAATTTATTATTATTATTATTCATATGTGTATATA
>JXCR01144250.1:115718-131633 GCA_002079205.1 Phalaenopsis hybrid cultivar | reverse complement strand
TATATATATATATATATATATATATATATATATATGGAATTATTCTATTTTTATCTAACTTTCATAATATTTATTCTTAGGCAATATTATACTCGTTAAGGTAAAATATTTAGGGTACGTTTGGGGCAGCTTGTGTGTTTCAGGATAAGTTGTTTATCCTGGAAGGTGGCCCGCGGGCCAGCCGCAGGGGTCGACCCGCGGCCTGCGTTTAGTTTAAAAACTAAAACGTAATTTCGAATAAGCTGACGAAACGCGCGAAACAAACGGTACGGCGGCAGCGTTTTGAAAACGACGCCCGCACTTATAAGCTGCCCCAAACGAACCCTTAAAGAGATACTTTATATTAACTAATTGTTCAAGATTACAATATGACTGTCGCTAGACCACCTTAGTGCAATAACTAACGATCGACACATTCATATCCCAATTAATCTTACCATAACGGCAGGATTACAATGCCGCTTCCAAAAACGATAGAGTAGCTGTCTTAAGTCATTTAATTTAAAAAAAGAATTTTTGTAAATATAGATTAAATGTGATAAATGTTCTTTTAAAAATCTATAAATTGTTCTTTTCTTATATATTTGGGACATGTCTCTCTAGAAAAGCAAAAATCTTATTTTCTTAGAATTCATGAAATTTTGCTCCTACCTCCCATTAAACTTCTTAGAATTTTATAGTCTAAACTTACATTCAATTTCTTTGATTAATGGTGTTTTTTGTAGCTGGAAAAGTCTCACGAGATCATCATCTCCCAGCAAATCCTTGAATGCCATCACATGCATCCGTCTCAAATTGTTGTGTGTGCTCATATCACTATAGGAAATGTTGCAATTAGCGTCTGGTAATTTCGTCGGATTTTTCCGACGCAAATATAAGTGATGGTTTTGTCTGATTTGCGTCGAAATTTGGGGTTCTGTATTTGTGTCAGATTTTACGTCTGATTTGCCGAAAAAAATTCGGTTCAAATGCTAAAGTCAAAACATTGAAATAAAAAGTTTGGCTGCGACAGAATTTGCGTTGAAGAAGTAGACGTAAATACATACTTAATTGTGTTAAATTATGTTCAATGCAATCAGACGCGAATTACATCGCAAACTACACGATTAGATAATTGCGTCAAAAACAATCCAACGAAAATCCAACAGAAATTCGACACTAATGCCCTAATATACATTTTACGCTCCTCAATGCTCATTTCTTCTCCCCCATACTGAAACATTCGCTTACGACTTACCCCTCTCCCGGTTTTTCCCATCTCCGACGAAACTCTCGCTTACGACTTCCACCTGTTGTGAGAACTGTATACCAGTTGTGGTGTTATATAAAATAAAGTAGAAGAACGGTCTTTGAAGCGAAAAATAGAACGAGAAAATTCACACTAGAAAAGAACAGCACAGCGGAACACACAGATTTACGTGGTTCGACAAATTGCATACGTCCATGGAGTTGCAGAGGATTTTACTGCTTAAGGAATTTACACCAGTCGATCACCTCGACTTACAATAGAAATCTCTCACTCTTCATTGCTCTCTTTCTCTTCTTCTCTCTCTGTTCTTCTCTCTCTGTACTGAGATACACCGAAGAAATTCTACACCGAGATACACCGAAAAAGACAAACTTGCAAGAGAAATAAACGTGGTTCGGCATATTGCCTACGTCCACAGAATTGTAGAGAATTTTACTACTTGAAGAATTTACACCAGTCGATCACCTCGATTTACAAGAGGAATCTCTCTTTCTTCATTGCTCTCTTTCTCTCTTTTTCTCTCTCTACACTGAGATACACTAAAGAAACTCTACACTGAGATGCACCGAAGAAGACAAACTTACAAGAGAAACAAACACAATTTCTCTTCTGCCACAAGCCATCAAGAAAAAGCCTATGTAGAACAATCTTCTTCTTCTTTCTTCTTCCTTCTGCCGCAAGGAACTACTTCTTCTTGCACTTCTCTTCCACTGTCTCGTGGAAGCCCGAAGAACTCTTCCTCTATCCCGAGGAAACAGAAGAAGAACTCAAAATATGACTTAGAACAAAAAAGGAGAGCTGTCTGAAACATTTTATCATGAAAATGAAGGAACTTTCACGACAGACGTGATTCTTCATGAAATAACGAACTGTTCGCAGAAACAGTTCGCAAACAAGGGAGGGGGGAGACGCAATCGGGCGTTCGCGACGTTTCGCAAAATAGAGGAGGCGGGAGCGGGAGATCTGTAGCGGGAGGCGGGAGCGGGAGAACGTTGATTCGCGATCGGGAATAGCAATCGGGCTCCAGCGCTAACAATCTCCCACTTGGAGACCAATAAACTGGCTACAACATCTCCTTTCTAAAACAGATATCCTCCACTGGTAGTGTTGCCCTTTTTCCTTCAACATGAATCCTCCATCATGAATCTTCTACTGTGAATCCTCCACTTCTGCAACTCAAAGCCCTGTCTTCACTCCAGAAGACCAACTGAAGTTGTGCACAACTTCAGTTTCTCAGGAGTAACACCCTCAGTCAACATATCAGCAGGCTCCACAAAGCTTTGCACCTCCAAGCTATTTCCTGGGTCACTCTTGTCTCTTCATACAACTCCTACTGCATGGGCAAAATCATGCTTCTGCTGAAAGCTTTTTTCAACAAGTCTAGTATTGTACCTTTTACTGTCATCAAAGACAGTCTTCACCTGCGACACCCACTTGTTGTGCAATGTCTTCTTCCTTGGTGGAAGTTCTGCTAGCTTTCACTTGCTCGAACATTTATCTTGCATGATTTCTTCATAACTCTGTGGTTCTCCACCATCTGTTTGTGGAACAACAGGAATGGGTGTCCCGGACCCACTATTTTCTTCACTTCCATCATTAACAGAACTATGAACTGTTAGCAACAATGCATCTTGTACTTCTTCAGATACCATATTTGCGCTATCATTCACTATCTTCTTGAGATTCCTGCAGTTCTTCTTTATGTGGTCAGCCTTGTCATAATTCCAGCAGGTTGTCTGCTGATCATACTTTGATTTTGATCTCCTTCTATTTGTGTTCTTATCATGCCATCTCCCTTTGAAATAAACATTCAGTGTCGAACCTTGAGACCTTGCTAGAATCTTTTCTGCGAACTTCCTCAACCAAAATCAAGTCATGAATATCATCATATTTCAATTTAAATTTACCTGCATAACTGCTAATTTTTATCCTCATGGTTTTCCAACTACTTGACAACAATGCCAACAATATCAGTGCACGTATCTCATCATCAAAATCAATTTCAACAGACAAAAATTGATATGTGATAATATTGAAATCATTCAGGTGTTGAGCAACAGAAACACCTTCCGTCATCTTCAAGTTGAATAATTTCTTCATCAAGTACACCTTGTTATTCGACGATGGTCTTTCATACATACCTGATAAGGTTGTCATGAGATATACAGTTGTCTTTTTCTTGATGACGATGTGTGCAACAGACCTCTATAGGGTCAATCGAATAACCCCAAGAACTTGTCGATCCAACAAATTTCATTCAGCCTCATCCATCCTTTCAGGTTATTTTCCCAATAACGGAAGATGAAGTTTCTTCACATAAATATAATCTTCTATCTGAATTCTCCAGTAACCAAAATTTGTGTCATCAAACTTTTTGATCCCTGAAACCTTCACTTCATCTGCAGTCGTCGTTCTTCCTCAGATCCGAACAAAGCTCTGATACCAGTTATTTTTTAGAACTGTATACTAGTTGTGGTGATATATAAAATAAAGTAGAAGAACAATCTTTGAAGTGAAAAATAGAACGAGAAAATTCGCACGATAAATGAACAACACAGCGGAACACATAGATTTATGTGGTTCTGCAAATTGTCTGCGTCCACGAAGTTTCAAAGGATTTTACTACTTGAGGAATTTACACCAGTCAATCACCTCGACTTACAAGAGCAATCTCTCACATTTCTTTGCTCTCTCTCTCTTCTTTTCTATATATTCTTCTTTCTCTACACCGAGATACACCGAAAAAACTCCACACCGAGATATACTGAAAAAGACAAATTTACAAAAGAAATAAACTCAATTTCTCTTCTGCCACAAGCCACCAAGAAGATGCCCAAGGAGAACAATCTTCCTCTTCTTTCTTCTTCCTTTTGTCACAAGGAACTGCTCCCCCTTGCACTTCTCTTCCACTGCCCCGTGGAAGCTCGAATAACTCTTCCTCTATCCCGAGGAAACGGAAGAAGAACTCAAAATATGACTTAGAACCAAAAAGGAGAGTTGTCTGAAACCTTTTATCACGAACAGGAAAGAACTTTCGAGACAGACGCGATTCTTCGTGAAATAACGAACTGTTCGCGGGAACTGTTCGCGAACAAGGGAGGCGGAAGACGCAATTGTGCGTTCGCGACGTTTCGCAAAATAGAGGAGGTGGGAGCAGGAGATCTGTAGCGGGAGGCGGGGGAGCGAGAGAACGCCGATTCACGATTGGGAACAGCGATTGAGCTCTAGCACTAACATTCCACCCTCCCAGTTTCGCCCATCTTCGACAAAAATCTATCTTTTCTCCCTCATCCCTACCAGTTTCGCCCATCTCTGACGAAACCCTCGCTTATCTCTCTCCCCCATACCAGTTTGTCTCAAAACGTTTACAATCGCCATTAGAATTAGTTGGCAAGACAACAACGGGATCACGGCTTATAGAGACCATCGAAACTCTTATATTTGTCCCTTAACAGAAATCATTGCGGAATGTATGTTTTTCAGTGATGATATTTTTTATGTGATAATGGATGAACAAATAATTAAAAGTAGTGAATGTTTTTGATATCTCGGGCCTATTTTTCAAAGTTACGGTGATATAGATGAAAATCCATTAGTGGAATTCAAACTAGATGGTAATATTTGGGATTTGTAAATTCATACTTCTCTCTCCCTTTTGATATACTTCCGAGTTTTACTTATTAAGACAATCACTATTATTGAATGTTAAGTTTTAAAGCATTTAGTTGGTAGATTTAACTCCACCATGCTTAGCCATTATAAATTTTGAATGAGTATGGACTTTTGAGTTTAAAAATTATTCTCAAACTTCTTTTCGGAAAACATATTTTTTGAAAACAGGTGTGCAAACTGGTCTTAAAAATGATTGAACTTCAACTGAATTCTTTTGTTGTCATTACAAGTCTCGTAGAAAAAGGAAATCTTACACTTTGAATTAAAGTCTCTAATATGAAGTTTGGGAAGGCCAGCATACAAATATTTTTTTTATCTTATTTTATTTTTATTTATCTTGCTTTTGATGCCTCAAAAATCTAGTTAACTATGACTTCTTTCTTGATATTGAATTAGTGTCATTGTGTGAAAAAAAAATGTGCACTTTGTTTAGTTAAGCAAATGTAGGTGGTGAGCTATGATTAGTTGATGCAGTGAATAATGTTGGAAGGCTACAAATATTTTCTGTTTAAGCTGCTTTTTAATTTTTTACATCAAAGATTTTAAGAGTTATCTAAAGTTGTTTGCTTCAATATTGAAGGCAGAGGTCCAAATGACATTATTCAATATGAACTAAAATTTGTTTGTGTGAATTCAGATTTTGTTTAGATTTTATAGATGAGTGAGATAGAATTGAAAAGATGAGAGCAAGAAAGTTTTTACGCATTTTTAATTTCTGACAATATTTGAACTTATATTGAGGGTGTAGATGCAAAATTTTGATAATTTATATAAGTTTTTGTTATATCATACATTTTTTTTCATTGTTGGAATTTGTTTATGATATGATTTTGCTTCTTGTTGTAATCGTTAATATTGTTTTTATTTGTGTGCAGGTTATACGAAAAAAAAAGTTCTTTTAATTTTTTTTTTCTCATTAAAATGTTTGCATCGAATTAGCGTCGACTTTTTCGACACTAATTTGACGTAAAATTTGCATCCGATAATTTTCAACGCAATATCGGACGGTAATTTGTGAAAGTATTTCCGGCATAAAAGTTATCGTTGAAATTTTTTTATGCAAATTCGAAGAAAATTTAGTCATCAACCCCCAGTTTTACTATCGGAGTCCATTCTGAAGCAAATTGGGTGAATCCACCGAATTATCGTCAAATTTGTCCCATTTTTGCGTCGGTTTGGCCTGACGAAAAATTGTTTAATTCTTGTAGTGAATGCAACTATCATCGCATGCACATGACACTTGCATGCTTACGCGGCCACACATATGTATTGACTCTACAATCTATTCCATTTGTTTGCGCATAAAAGCCATCACGCACGTTCACATGATTTACAAGCAATTATCGCTTATTCTTAGACATATCAGCATGCCCATAAAAATATGTCAAACAATGGCAATATCATTTATCTCCATTATCCAATGCCCTTACAAGTCTAATGTTAACTTTCGCCAGCCTATAGCCATTGATGCTTGACACCTAACATCGGCCATGTAAATTACCATTTACTCAACATGCTCTCAACTCTTAGCAATATAATCTCATCTCCTCTTATTCCAGCAAGAACATATCAACATAATCAATGATTTCTGTTTATAAAATTATTTTTAAATGATCTACGCATTCATAAACGAGTCCAATGCCATTTAAGTTAATTAGTAAATTTATAAATAAAATAGAAAAAAAAAAGAGGAGGAGTCACTTTCTTCATAAAGTATGTGAAAGCGACCCTTCAATTGAATGTGAGGTCAGTATTCGATTTACCATAAAAGTCCTCAATATCCCACCAGACGACCATGCTAAACCAATCCTCAGCCCTGCACGTAGGGGCCCTTTAAGTTTTATGTATTTACATATCTACCCCCTAAAGTTTATACCACTCAAAATTTCTTCATCTCATCAAAAAAATCACGAGATATATTCCTTTTGCATTAATAAGTTGGCTTATATGTAAAAATTGAAGTTTAGATGTTAGATATGTAAATAGATAGGACTTAAGTGGTATGTATGTAAATCTTCCTTATATATATATATTTTTTTTATTCCATGGTTATTGTTGTATTATTTTCATTATTTGTCTGTACTCTCTATCTATTTTATAATAAAATTAATATTCCCATGCGTGTTATAATTTTAATTAGTAAAAAAAGAAAACAAAATATTTAATTTTTATTTAGAGTTTAGGTCCCCCAGATATTTGGAATATTGCAACCAACAAGACGTTAGCAATTATGTTTTATTATGAAAGCAGAATTACTTTCTTAAATAAAAAATACTACTGTTAGCAAATTAGCACACGGCTCTCTGCATCTTCATTCATATGTTTTTCCCAGAAGGATATCATTCATGAAAGGAAATGACAAAGGAGTGATAAAGACGGCTGCTTGCCAAATATTGATGACATCTGAAACTTACTGGCTATAAGAAAAAGAAAATTTACATGCATATATACAGCACCATTATTATGTATTTACAAATCAGACCCCCCAAAATTTTATATTCATGCTTTCATCATTTTGATAAATTTATACATGAAATTGTTATGGTTCCCTTTTTAAGAGATAAGGATGATAACATTTTTGATGTGATTGAAAGATTGGGAGGTTGTGCATGTAAATATAAAAATGAAAGTGTTTCCATGTGTAAGTAAATAGGAATTGGGTGGTATGTATGCAAATGTCCCTATAAAAAAAACATGGTTTACGTCAGCTTATGTGACTCAAAAACATATCCAACCTTATATCTCTTTTTCCTTTGATTCAATTATTGTCATTAAATGTAATAGTAGAATGAAGATCCAAAACTCTCATGATTGCCGTATATTATAACATTTATAACATTGTGGGAGACATGTGCCAAGCGCCCCAATTTGTTGGTTGGCATTTACGAGCCAGTGAGTCTCCTAAAGTCGGGAGTTTGAATCCCCTACTGGCGATAGTCATTTTATGGAGGGTGGTACTTGAACTTTTAGGTGGATTAGGGGTGGCTAGAAGCTAGAATAATACCCTCTTGCTATTCCTAATAATGTGGGAGACTAAAGGGGCCCATATAAATAATGAAGAACTATTTTGGAACTTTATCAAATTTAGATAAAAAGTTGAAAAAAAATAAATTTTACTTATAAATTCTTCAAAAACAGAAAAAGAAAAGAAAATCAGTGATATATTTCCATTAATAGAATAATAATAATAATAATTACTATTATAATCAACCAAACAAAAAAAAGGAAAAACAATATTCTCACAATTTTCGGCCACCCCAATAACATGAAAGCACACAAANCAAGAATATTTTGAAGTTCTCGGATTTGGGTTATCTCAAACAGTACTTAAAAGTAATTAAAATGATAATTTCTTATTTCTTTTATAATGATTTCATAGAAAAATGGTGCATGTTAGTATGTACCTCACATATATATAAACCTTTATAATAAGACATTTTGACCATAATGGATTTTGAAGACTAGCATTTCATTTTATATGAGTTGACTTATTGGCAATCATAGAACCCATTGGAACAGAGGGTGAAGGGCATGATGATATGTCATTAATCTTATCCAGATTTAACAGACAAATAACAAATCAGATAAGTTTGAACTACTATTAGTGCTAACATGATCCTTAAATCAGTTAAAGAAATAATAATTTTGATACTAAATTATATGTTATAATTACTAGAAGAAAGCAAACCAAAAGATTGTAGTTAGTTGATTTGGCTTTATGACTAAAATGAGGTGTGATTTTTTTTTTATTTGAAATAAATGTTATTTGAATAATAATTTTTTTGTTTGATTTAAAAACTAGTTTTATAAACAACTAAAATGCTAACTATAATTGTTTTTTTCNATTACATTTGGATATGGATTTGGCACGAAATTTGATGTTGGGAGGATACCTAGGAGATATACATAATTAGGTTAGGTGGTATTTATATAAAAATTGGAATTTAGGGGTTAGATATGTAAATACATAAGAATCGAGCGGCGGGTGTGTATGCTATGTGCATGGGATTGATTTGCAGACCATTATATTAGAACATTCTCATATGATACAAAAGAATGATAGCTTATCATTAATTTTTAACAACAAAAAATCAATTGTTATTTTAGGTAAATATTTCATAATTAGTGTCATATGCTTGGTAGTTTCGTTATTAAAATTATTTAATGAGATATCACTTTATAATAGAACTAATAGGATTTAGGAGTACAAGAATATTTTGAAGTTCTCGGATTTGGGTTATCTCAAACAGTACTTAAAAGTAATTAAAATGATAATTTCTTATTTCTTTTATAATGATTTCATAGAAAAATGGTGCATGTTAGTATGTACCTCACATATATATAAACCTTTATAATAAGACATTTTGACCATAATGGATTTTGAAGANTGGATATGGATTTGGCACGAAATTTGATGTTGGGAGGATACCTAGGAGATATACATAATTAGGTAAGGAGGTTTTTATATAAAAATTGGAATTTTGGGGTTAGATATGTAAATACATAAGAATGGAGCGGCGGGTGTGTGCGCTATGTGCATGGGATTGTTTTGCGACCATTATATTAGACCACTCTCATATGATACGACAGAATGATAGCTTATCATTAATTTTTAACAACAACAAATCGATTGTTAGTTTAGGTAAATATTTCATAATTAGTGTCATATGCTTGGTAGTTTTGTTATTAAAATAATTTAATGAGATATCACTTCTTAGTAGAACTAATAGGATTTAGGAGTATAAGAATATTTTGAAGTAACTCGGATTTGGGTTATCTCAAACAATTTTTAAAAGTAATTAAAATGATAACTTCTTCTTTCTTTTATAATGATTTCATAAAAAAATGGTGCATGTTAGTATGTACCCAACATACATATGAACCTTTATAATAAGACATTTTGACCATAATGGATTTTGGTGGCTAGCATTTCATTTTATATGAGTTGACTTATTGGCAATCATAGAACCCATTGGAACAGAGGGTGAAGGGCATGATGCTTTGTCATTAATCGTATCCAGATTTAACAGACTAATAACAAATCAGATAAGTTTGAACTACTATTAGTGCTAACATGATCCTTAAATCAGTTGAAGAAATAATAATTTTGATACTAAATTATATGTTATAATTACTAGAAGCAAGAAATAAAAGAAAGCAAACCAAACGATTTTAGTTGGTGTATTTGGCTTTATTACTAAAATGCGGTATGATTTTTTTTTTTATTTGAAATAAATGTTATTTGAATCATAATTTTTTTGTTTGATTTAAAAACTAGTTTTATAAAAAAACTAAAATGCTAANTTATTTTATTTTATCTAACTTTCATAATATTTATTCTTAGGCAATATTATACTCGTTAAGGTAAAATATTTAAAGAGATACTTTATATTAACTAATTGTTCAAGACTACGATATGACTGTCGCTAGACCACCTTAGTGCAATAACTAACGATCCACACATTCATATCCCAATTAATCTTACCATAACGGCAGGATTACAAGGCCCCTTCCAAAAACGATAGAGTAGTTGTCTTGAGTCATTTAATTTAAAAAGGAATTTTGGTAAATATAGATTAAAATGTGATAATGTTCTTTTAAAAATCTATAAATTGTTTTTTTCTTATATATTTGGGACATGTCTCTCTAGAAAAAAAAAAAATCTTATTTTCTTAGAATTCATGAAATTTTGCTCCTACCTCCCATTAACCTTCTTAGAATTTTGTAGTCTAAACTTACATTCAATTTCTTTGATTAATGGTGTTCTTTGTAGCTGGAAAAGTCTCACGAGATCAATCATCTCCCAGCAAATCCTTGAATGCCATCACATGCATCTGTCTCAAATTGTTGTGTGTGCTCATATAACTATAGGAAGAGTTGCAATTAGCGTCTGATAATTTCGTTGGACATTTCCGGCGCAATATAAGCGATGGTTTTGTCTGATTTGCGTCGAAATTTGGGATTCTGTATTTGTGTCAGATTTTACGTCTGATTTGCCGAAAAAAATTCGATGCAAATGCTAAAGTTAAAACATTGAAATAAGAAGTTTGACTGCGACGGAATTTGCGTTGAAGAAGTAGACGTAAATAAATACTTAATTGTGTTAAATTATGTTCGATGCAATCCTACACGAATTCGGTCGCAAACTCCACGGTTAGATAATTGCGTCAAAACAATCCAACGCAAATCCGACACTAATGTCCTAATATACATTTAATGCTCCTCAAACCTCATTTCTTCTCCCCCATACTGAAACCTTTGCTTACGACTTCCCCTTCTCTCGGTTTTGCCCGTCTCTGACGAAACTCTCGCTTACGACTTCCACCCTCCCAGTTTCGTTCATCTCTGACGAAACTCTCGCTTATCTCCCTCCCCCTACCAGTTTCGCCCATCTCTGACGAAACTCTCACTTATCTCCCTCCCCCTACCAGTTTCTCTCAAAACCTTTGCCTTCGTGAACGAACATTCGCGATACAGTCGCCATTAGAGTTAGTTGGCAAGACAACAACGGGATCGCGGCTTATAGAGACCATCGAAACTCCTATATTTGTCCCCTAAGAGAAATCATTAAGGAATGTATGTTATTCAACGATTAAATTTTTTATGTAGTAATGGATGAACAAATAATTAAAAGTAGTGAATGTTTTTTATATCCCGGGCCTATTGTTCTAAGTGATGGTGATATAGATGAAAATCCTATTAGTGGAATTCAAATTGGATGGTAATATTTGGGATTTGTAAATTCATACTTCTCTCTCTCTTTTGATATACTTGAGTTTTGCTTATTAAGACGATCGCTATTATTGAATGTTAAGTTTTAGGCATTTAGTTGGTAGATTTAACTCCACCATGCTTAGCCATTATAAATTTTGAATGAGTCTGAACTTTTGAGTTTAAAAATTATCCTCAAACTTCTTTTCGGAAAACATATTTTTTGAAGACAGGTGTGCAAACTGGTCTTAAAAATGAATGAACTTCAAGTGAATTCTTTTATTGTCATTACAAGTCTCGTAGAAAAAGAAAACCTTACACTTTGAATTAAAATCTCTAATATGAAGTTTGGGAAGGCATGCATACAAATAGTTTTTTTTTTATCTTATTTTATTTCATTTTATTTTTATTTATCTTGCTTTTGATGCCTCAGAAATCTAGTTAACTATGACTTCTTTCTTGATGTTGAATTAGTGTCATTGTGTGAAAAAAATGTGCATTTTGTTTAGTCAAGCAAATGTAGGTGGTTAGCTATGATTAGTTGATGCAGTGAATAATGTTGGAAGGCTTTTTAATCTTTTACATCAATGATTTTAAGAGGTATGTAAGGTTGTTTGCCTCAATATTGCAGGCAGAGGTCCAAATGACATTGTTCAATATGAACTAAAATTTGTTTGTGTGAATTTAGATTTTCTTTAGATTTTATAGATGAGTGAGAGAGAATTGAAAAGAAGAGAGCAAGAAAGTTTTTAAGGATTTTTAATTTTTGAAAATATTTGAACTTATATTGAGAGTATAGATGCAAAGTTTTGATAATTTATATTAGTTTTTGTTATATCATATATATTTTTTCATTGTTGGTATTCGTTTGTGATATGATTTTGCTTCTTGTTGTAATTGTTAATATTGTTTTTATTTGTGTGCCGGTAATACGAATCAAAAGTTCTTTTAATTTTTTTTTCTCATTGACATGTTTGCATCGAATTAACGTCGGTTTTTTTGGACACTAATTTGACTTGAAATTTGCATCTTATAATTTTCAACGCAATATCCGACAGTAATTTGTGAAAGTGTTTCAGGCGTAAAAGTTATCGTTAAACTTTTTTTTTTTTTTTATGCAAATTCGAAGAAAATTTAGTTATCAACCCCCAGCATTACCATCGGAGTCCATTCTGACGCAAATTGGGTGAATCCACCGAATTATCGTCAGATTTGTCCCATTTTTACGTTGGTTCGATCTGACGAAAAATTGTTTAATTCCTGTAGTACATGCAACTATCATCGCATGCACATCCACACATATGTATTAACACTACAATCTTTTCCATTTGTTTGCACATAAAAGCCTTCACGGATTTACAAGCAATTATCGCTTATCCTTTGACATATCAGCATGCCCATAAAAATATGTCAAACAATGGCGATATCATTTATCTCCATTATCCAAGGCCCTTACAAGTCTAATATTAACATTCGCCAGCCTATAGCCATTGATGCTTGACACCTAACATCGGCCATGTAAATTACCATTTACTCAACATGCTCTCAACTCTTAACAATATATTCTCATCTCCTCTAATTCCAGCAAGAACATATCAATATAATCAATGATTTGTGTTTATAAAATTATTTTTAAATGATCTACGCATTCACAAACGAGTCCAATGCCATTTAAGTTAATTAGTAAATTTATAAATAAAATAGAAAAAAAAAAATAGGGAGGAGTCACTTTCTTCATAAAGTAGGTGAAAGCCACCCTTCAAATGAATGTGAGGTCAGTATTCGATTTACCATAAAAGTCCTTAATATCCCACCAGACGACCCTGCTAAACCAAACCTCCGCCCTGCACGTAGGGGCCCTTTAAGTTTTATGTATTTACATTTCTACCCCCTACAGTTTATACCACTCAAAATTTTTACATCTCATCAAAAATATCACGAGATATATTTCTTTTGCATTAATAAGTTGGCTTATATGTAAAAATTGAAGTTTAGAAGTTAGATATGTAAATAGATAGGAGTTAAGTGGTAAGTATGTAAATCTTCCTTATATANATATATATATATATATATATATATATATATATATATATATATATATATATATATATATATATATATATATATATATATATATATATATAAACACACTGATTTTTTTCAAGTTTTCAGTTTCTTCCTTTGTTATAATTAGACTTTGGTGAATCTATTATTAATATGGTTTTTCATCAATTAACAATTCATCAAAGGGGTTAGATCACATATTCGCTTTTTCATCAATAAGGTTTTCATTTGGTGCATCTATTATTAAAAAGAATAAAGCATATTCACCATAATATGGTATAAAAATTAAAATATACTCCTAATATTCTTTTAGTATTCCTCAAACTACATATTTTAAACTCAAAATTAAAATAAGGTCATGTAATATAAATTGGCTATAGATTCTCTAGTTATTTAGGCTATCCTTAAATCATAAACATTCATTGGTCATCCACTGGCGAGCGTGATTAAGCACAACCTATTATTTTTTGATCATCAACCAATTGTAGATTTCTCAACATCTATTAAGCATTTTACACAGTTGTATGCATATATTGTTAAACACTCATTATTTATTAGCAATAATCATTCATTGATAGTTTTTCATAGCTTGATACCCACCATGACCCAATAGAGACCATACGATATTAATTTGCCGTTCACCATCCACCAACTTTGGGTCATTTTGTTCCTTTTCCTTGAGCGAAATTTAAGTATATCTCGACTGGCTTCTTTATCAAACCAACCAAAAGGTTATAAAATTCTCTTATATAATAAAATAGACTTTCATAATGAACTAACATCATTACATGTAACAACATTACATATTGCTTTCATAATATATTTATTTCTCATTCTTTGTATATTTTTTTATTGTTGTATTTGACTTTATTATTTTATTGAAAAACGACATTTGATCGTTAAGAATTAAATACTCTTTTACGATCAACTTATTTTTTTCATGCAACAAATAAATTTGCTCAAGAAATTGATATAAATTTGAGAAAAATTAAAAAGTATATTAATTTGAATAAAAAAGTTTTATATCTTTGCATTTCTCAATTATGATAAGAACAAAACAACTTATCAAAAATTGCATACTTGATTTGAAAATTATTACGTTGAGTGACATAAATTCATTAAATTATTTTGCATGTGTTGATCCAAATCTATCTCATAGATCGTGTTCAAGGAATGGAGCGTTGGACCGAAGAGAGGGAGAGAAATGAGAGAGAGGAGAGAGTAAGAGTGAGAAAAGAGGAGGACTTCCCCCGGCAGGGGGAAATGGGGTGTTCTTGGGCTCGTGGATCCATTTTATTCCATAAAATTAGATGGTATACAGTTTGCCCCCCAAAGTCCCATTTACATCATGATGTCCTTCTATATGAGAGGTAAACAATATACAAATATTATATATTTGATCATGCTTTGAAGAGAGAAACAAAGGACATTTAATTCCTTTTTATTTTGACTGTTGAATCATCTCGAGATCGATACAGGCTTTCATGTCCATGTCTCTTTGCCTTGATTCTGATGACATTAAATACAAAAAAAATTAAGAGGTTTATATGTGAATTTCCTGGAGATCTGGCTGGCTAAAGAAAAAAGTTGGTCGATCGACTGAAATAAGGTGGCTGAGAGATAGAGCTTAGTCGGTCGACTGAAGTGGGGTGGTCAAGGGAGAGAGTTTGGCCAAACGATTGAAGTGAGGTAGTAAACTAATATATTACATTGAGATCTATGCAGATGATTTTTTGGAATACATATTAAGTTCTTAAATTTTCTTGATCATAGATAGTGACAACTACAATAAGAACAAAGAAAACTATAAATTATACAAACATTGAATACATAATTTCCCAATGGTGCTCCTTGCAAAGCACTTTTAACACTCGGCTCTGGAACTTTCATCATCACCAACGGGAATTGAATCTATGTTAGACCCTCAAAATTAATATAAAATGTATGAAAGAAATATAAAGATAAGAATTGAGTGTTGTGCATGTGTATAAGACATTTTATTTTCTTCCCTGGTGGTTTCTAGTTGGAGCAGAGTGGTCGGCCGAAGCTGTGAAGTGGCTAAAGAAAGAGAGAGAACGGTGATGGAATGGGTCGTGCGGCTGAGATGGTGGCTGGGGAGTTAGATGTGGAGCGGCAGATTAAAAGAATTCTAGAGGGATCGGTTTCCTATTTGAGGAGGGAGAATGTCGCTAAGGCGCATTGCTTGAGATCACCGATGG
>JXCR01144250.1:103541-114981 GCA_002079205.1 Phalaenopsis hybrid cultivar | reverse complement strand
GGGGGGGTGTGTGGGGTGTGCGATAGACAAACAAAATTGTGTTGATCAATATAGTAATGCATTTGAGTGAGCAGAAGGGCATACTTTGTCCAAAGAAGACCAATTGATGAGGCGGTATCGAGCGACAGAGGGCAAGGTTGGTCGGATGTGCAGTGATCGATCGGAAGATGGTTGGTTGAAGAATAGGAGCAACGGTCAATTGGTGGGTGTGGTCGGCTTGCGGGTTGCCTACTTTTAACAGGCTTTGCAAGGCCAGTTCAGCAAATAAAACAACACATTTGATAGTTCTGGAGCTGTAACTTTCATAATTTTAGATAGAGATGGAGCGATCGAATGGANGGTGCGGCGTTTGCGATAGACAGACAAAATTTTGTTGATCAATACAGTAATGCATCTGAGTGAGCAGAAGGGCATACTTTGTGTAAAGAAGACCAATTGATGAGGCGGTATCGAGCTACGGAGGCCAAGGTTGGTCGGATCTGCACTAATCGATCGGGAGATGGTTGGTTGGAGAACAGGAGCAGCGGGCAATTGGTGGGTGTGGTCGGCTTGCGGGTTGCCTATTTTTAACAGGTTTTGCAAGGCGTCGGCTCGGCAAATAAAACAACACATTTGATAGCTCTGGATCTCTAACTTTCATAATTTCAGATAGAGGTGGAGCGATCANTGAGTTTAGCATTATACAATATATAAGAATTGAGTAGCAGTTATGAGAATATAAAAATATATAGGAATTGAGCCTTATGTATGTAAATCCTTCTTCATTTGAGTTTCACAAGCATCAAGTGGTTATTGAAATGCATGCACTTGAGCGCTTCAAGTCTTGACCTTACACAATTAGAAATGACCTATCAGAAGCAGAGGACCAATTGATAGTTGGTGGTCAGTCAGAAACAACCAGAATAATGGTCGGACTAGGAGTGTNAATGGATTTGGACGACCAGACGTCAGGGTGTCCGACCGGAGGGTGATTTGTCAAGGGAAAATGAGTTTAGCATTATACAATATATAAGAATTGAGTAGCAGTTATGAGAATATAAAAATATATAGGAATTGAGTGTTATGTATGTAAATCCTTCTTCTTTTGAGTTTCACAGGCATCAAGTGGTTATCGAAATGCATGTACTTGAGCACTTCAAGTCTTGACCTTACACAATTAGAAATGACATATCGGAAGCAGAGGACCGATTGATAGTTGGTGGTCAGTCAGAGACCACTAGAACAACGGTCGGACTAGGAGTGTTGTTATCGGTGGGTGAATTGCTGATATATATATATATATCCTTCAGCAATTCACTAGGGGAAAAAGCTATCCGGCTGCAGCAGAAAGTTGGTCAGCAAAATGAAATGAGATAACTAGGGGAAAAAACTTGGTCGGTCGACTGAAATGAACTGACCGACTACCAGATTTCCTCAAGATCCGTGCGGGTCATTTTCAAGTATACAGTATGATTTCATGTTCTTTCAAAAATCAATTTATAGTCTGATAAACATAATAAAAAGACATGTAATTTAACAGGAGAATTTAAGAGGGTGTTTGGTAGGATTTATGTTAGATTTAACCTAAATCCAATCAAATGTGGAAAATAGATCATAATTTAAATACGGCATTTCCCTAAATCCATTTTTTTCTACGCTGTAACATAAATCCCGGATTTTTTTAAATCCAATCGATAAAAAAAAAATTAAAAATTAAAAATAAAAAAAAAAAAAACCTGTCGNAAAAAAAAAAAAAAAAAAAACCTGTCGAAAAGATGCAATCGTCAAACATTACGAACGGGTTTAACTGTGCTTAACTTAAACCAAATATTTTTCTGAATTTAACACATCTTTATTTGATAAATTCAGATTTACAAGATTTACTATTTAACTTAAATCACTGTTGCACTCAAACACCCCAATGAGTTAAATTATATTATATATATACGCAAATTTTTATTAGAAAATAAAAATGCAAATCCCATTTATTTGAGAAGGGCCACATCAGTTTGGAATCCTCTCAAGGATGATATTCTACCACGTGGGCACCCATGCGGTTTAGGTGGTGGAGCCCAGCTCTTTTCCTTTTAAAATTGGACACATGTACCAAATTTCCACGTGGCAACTCGCTTATCCAATCGTTAGATGCCCTGGTGTTAAATGCTGATAAAGAAGCTGCCGTCCCCAAGTCCGGCGTCACTGAATGCTACCGGAGAGTGTTATTTTGCTCAGATTATCAATTAATCATTTTTAGTACAATAATTATAATTAATTAACGCCACGCTTTCTGGCTGCCTATTTCTGTGAAATGGGCCCAGTGGGCTCCGGTCGACGGTCCTTCATCGGCTGTTCAATGGGCTTTTGGGCGAGAGAGACCGGGGCTTACGGCATGAATAATTNGTTAGATGCCCTGGTGTTAAATGCTGATAAAGAAGCTGCCGTCCCCAAGTCCGACGTCACTGAATGCTACCGGACTGGAGAGTGTTATTTTGCTCAGATTATTAATTAATCATTTTTAGTACGATAATTATAATTAATTAACGCCACGCTTGCTGGCTGCCTATTTCTGTGAAATGGGCCCAGTGGGCTCCGGTCGACGGTCCTTCATCTGCTGTTCAATGGGCTTTTGGGCGAGAGAGACCCGGGCTTACGGCATGAATAAACAGTAAGTGGGCTCCATGCCCATACTGGCGGCAGCTGTTGGAGCCCGTCATGAAACGTCCTTTAGGTATCCGGTCACGAGGTGGGGCTTTAGGAGAAGTATAACGATGGGTATCTCAATATCCTCCACTGCCCGAATTTGGATAATTTTTTGGTGTATTTACAGACTAACCCTTCATCTCACATCAAAAAATCCTTCTACAAAATAGAGTTGTACAAGTAAATGGAATGTAATTAATTTGAAGGGTTAGTATAAATGAAAAATAAATACATGAAAGTAATGTACTTAATTTGATTGTTCCGTGAAAGATATCATAAAAAAATACATACATGAAAGTAATGTACTTAATATGAGTTGATTGTCCCGTGAAAGATATCATAAAAGAATTTGAAATAAAAATGATGATCGAACAATATTTATCATATGATAATGATGACTGCTAGAAAATGATGGTTGGGGCAACAACTGTTAGGNTACTTAATTTGATTGTTCCGTGAAAGATATCATAAAAAAATACATACATGAAAGTAATGTACTTAATATGAGCTGATTGTCCCGTGAAAGATATCATAGAAGAATTTGAAATAAAAATGATGATCGAACAATATTTATCATATGATAATGATGACTGCCGGAAAATGATGGTTGGGCAACAACTATTAGATATTGGTAATATTGGTCAAATGCTAGCACTTTTGGTTGGTGATGGTTCACAGATGATGACAATTAAATTATAATAATCAAGCTATTGTCATGGGAGGGGGTAATAAGGTGATGGTGATCAAACTTTGATAATCAGATAATAACAATTGATTGGTAGTTACTAGTAGTTGTCTCAGTTGTATGTTGGGCAAAGCTCTTAAGTTCTTCAGACTATTCAGATCAAACTCAAGTTAATCTCCCCCTCTTTGTGAAGAATAAAGGTTATAATTTCTTAGAATTGTATTTTGGTAATTTTATCCAAAATCCCAAAATGCTCCATCATTATAGGCTCATTTGAATATAGATTGTTCTTTTAATATTTAAAAGCTTTAATGATGTCATCATTGAGAGATATTGGGTTTGTTGTATTTGTATCATCACGACATATAGTTTGATACTAAATTTACTTTAATTGGAGTTTCAAAGGTCATGATTTTGACTTTAGAAGCTAACTCATATAAAATGCATCTAAATTTATGTCTGATTATAATTTTTTTTTACTCACATATCTAGTTAAAATAACTTCATTCTAAACTTGTCAAGACACCTAAAAAATGAAAGATTAATTTATAATTAACAGAATTAACAAATGATGTTAAATAAATAGTTTTGAGATTGTAGGAAAATTTACTGTAATATAATTTCATAAAATTACAAATAAAGTCTCCTTTCCTACGTTAAATTAGGCTTGGTCCTTGACATAAAATTTAAAGTAGAGCTTGAAGATCTAACAAACTCTAATGCTCCACCGAACATTTAATACATGTTCATAATTACTCGTTCATGTTCTCTCAATTTAAGCACTCCAACACAGCTTTCTAACCAACGTTGCCTTGGTACCATCTTCGAGCAAATGTTATATGACCTATATATGTATCCCTACCATCATTACTCAACTACACTGAAACCATATTACACCAATTTCCATTCATTTTATTACTCTTCATCTCCTAAACATCAATGCATGATATTGCTAACAAGGCTAATGCACATTGTACAATTCAAAAAATGTCCTTTGATATCAACATCGGATTTATATATAACTTCTTAATTTCTAATCTTCTTTCTTTAAAAATGAATGACTAGTATATTATATAAAGATGGTTTGAACATAACTCTAATCCCTTATGAAACTTCAACTCTCACCATGAAATTCATCATCAATAGCTCATAAATAGTATATTAAATCAACATATATTCTAATCCCTTAAGACTACCCGAACTCTACCCCTCACGACACAACTCTCACTCTCATTCTGAATAGATGTTGTTACAATAGTAGCATACCTTATAAATAACATCACATCCAAAGTTACACACATGTAATTCTTCTATCAATTACTCTTCATTCAACCACCATAATACACTTATCTACGAGTCTTTGGTTCCTCTTGCTTTCCTTGGCAACAACCAACAACTCTAAATAAGCTCTCAGTAAAAGCCCCACATTGCATATCCCTTGGCAATTCTGAGAATTATAAATTCTACGATGTCTTAATCCCACTTCAATAAAAATTCTCAAATCTAGGCATGTCACATGATGAAAATTCATTTCACCACTCTTCTCTCATCAGCAACTCGAACAACCCCCTCTTATACACCTCCTCGCTATCTCTATTACTCACACATAAATTCCACTTCAATTCCACGATCAAAAATACCCCATAACTTACACCCACCTCTCACTTCATTAAACCCAAAAACAATATAGCATCAGAGCTTCCAATCATTAAAATTTCTCAAAACTCAAACATGCCAATTCTCTCTTCTCAAACTAGCAAACATCTCATGATCGCTAGACTTTACTTAGAAACCTAGAAACATAAGAAAATAATGGATATGACTCATCAAGTTGCTTCTCCAAAAAACCCCACTTGTTTCAACCAGGCAATTAACTTCTCCTAGTGGTGAAAAGTAATGCTGAGAAGTTCACATCTCTGCAAAAGCAAGGTATATGACAGCTTGTTCCCTCCCCATACCAACATTTTGTCTTGGGCTATCGTTAGACTTACAAAACCAAATGTAAGACTAATGGATCTATAACATGTCATAAAGCTCGACTTGTTGCTCAAGTATTCAAACAAATTCAAGCATCAACTATACTGAGATGCTCAACCTAGTGGCTAAATTCCCCCATAATTGGAATTCTTTTAACCATTCCTCTTTGCAATCAGAGGGAAGTGCATCAGCTTAATGTTTCAAATGCATTCCTTCACAAAACATTGGAAGACACCATATATACGATACAACCTTTAGGATTCGTTGATGAAAAACATCCTAATTATGTATGTAAACATTAAAAAGTATTGTATGGCCTAAAACAGGCTCTCAAATAGTGATACTCTACACTATTCATGTATTTTAAATAATAAGGATTTATAGTTAACATTGCAGATGCGTCTCTTTTAATATATAATGATACATACATCCAACTTTACATTTTAATATATGTGGATCACACAGTCACATGAAATAATAATACTAGAATTTACATTCTTGTCTTCAAGCTTCATCAACAATTTCAAATAAAAGACCTAGGCCCCATCTCAACCTTCTTGGGGATTCAAGTAACCAGACCCCCAACAACATTCTTAATCTATCAAAAGGCTTATTTGGAATACTTTGTTCAAAGATAAGGAGTACAAGGCAATAAATCAGTCAAGACACCACTTCTAGCCAAATTACTTTTAGAGATTTTATATGGACTGCCATATGAAAATCTAACTCAATTTAGTCATTGGATGTCTCCAATACATTACAATTACCTGCCTATATATGACATTTGTCTTAAATCTTCTCTTCCAATGTATGCATAGTCCTACCATCTCTGGTTTTCAGCTATTCAAAAGAGCACCACTTTTTCTCGAAATGTTCAGCTAACAATGATATCGTCCTTAAAATAGACAAACTNTTTCACCACTCTTCTCTCATCAGCAACTCGAACAACCCCCTCTTATACACCTCCTCGCTATCTCTATTACTCCCAGCACATACTCACACATAAACTCCACTTCAATTCCACGATCAAAAATACCTCATAACTTACACCCACCTCTCACTTCATTAAACCCAAAAACAATATAGCATCAGAACTTCCAATCATTAAAATTTCTCAAAACCCAAACAACATGCCAATTCTCTCTTCTCAAACTAGCAAACATCCCATGATCGCTAAAATTTACTTAGAAACCTAGAAACATAAGAAAATAATGGATATGACACATCAAGTTGCTTCTCCAACAAACCCCACTTGTTTTAACCAGGCAATTAACTTCTCCTAGTGGTGAAAAGCTATGTCTGAGAAGTTCACATCTCTGCAAAAGCAAGGTACATGGCAGCTTGTTCCCTCCCCATACCAACATCTTGTCTTGGGCGACCGTTAGACTTACAAAACCAAATGTAAGACTAATGGATCTATAACATGTCATAAAGCTTGACTTGTTGCTCAAGTATTCAAACAAATTCAAGCATCAACTATACTGAGATGCACAACCTAGTGGCTAAATTCCCCCACAATTGGAATTCTTTTAACCATTCCGCTCTACAATCAGTGGGAAGTGCATCAGCTTAATGTTTCAAATGCATTCCTTCACAAAACATTGGAAGACACCATATATACGATACAACCATTAGGATTTGTTGATGAAAAACATCCTAATTATGTATGTAAACATTAAAAAGTATTGTATGGCCTAAAATAGGCTCCCAAGTAGTGATACTCTACATTATTCATGTATTTTAAATAATAAGGATTTATAGTTAACATTGCAGATGCATCTCTTTTAATATATAACGGTACATACATCCAACTTTACATTTAAATATATGTGGATCACATAGTCACATGAAATAATAATACTACTACAATTTACATTCTTATCTTCAAGCTTTATCAACAATTTCAAATAAAATACCTAAGCCCCATCTCAACCTTCTTGGGGATTCAAGTAACCAGACCCCCAACAACATTCTTACTCTATCAAAAGGATTATTTGGAAGACTTTGTTCAAAGATAAGGAATACAAGGCAATAAATCAGTCAAGACACCACTTCTAGCCAAATTACTTTTAGAGATTTTATATGGACTGCCATATGAAAATCTAACTCAATTTAGTCATTGGATGTCTCCAATACATTACAATTACCTGCCTATATATGACATTTGTCTTAAATCTTCTCTTCCAATGTATGCATAGTCCTACCATCTATGGTTTTCAGCTATTCAAAAGAGCACCACTTTTTCTTGAAATGTTCAACTAACAATGATATCGTCCTTAAAATAGACAAACGACAACTCCACTTTTATTTTGATTTTGACTGGGTAGGAGACTCAACTGACTTTCGCTCCACTATGGGATTCTGCACCTTTTTAAAATTCAACCTCATCTTATGGAAAGTGAACAAACAAAAGACAATGACAATTTCATCAACTAAAATTGAATACAAAGAAATTTTTGCCACAGTTCAAGACATAATTTAGCTAAGAAGAATTGTTAGTGAACTTGGTAAATCCCTATCTACTACCACTATTATATATTATGACAGCACATCATCCATTTCCACAGCCAACGACCCCATTTTCATGCTAAAATAAAGCATATAGAAATAGATTATCAATTCATATAATAGCATATAGCTAGTAACCTAGAGCTTATTCAACATATATCTACCCAAGAACAAATTGCAAACATTTTCACCAAAAGCCACACTTCCTCCAAGAATCAAAAACTCAGTTCCAAGCTCCCTGCCCAACCACCAAGCCACAAACANCAATTAATATAATAGCATATAGCTAGTAACCTAGAGCTTATTCAACATATCTCTACCCAAGAACAAATTGCAAATATTTTCACCAAAAGCCACACTTCCTCCACGAATCGAAAACTTAGTTCCAAGCTCCCTGCCCAACCGCCAAGCCATAAACTCTAGGAGACTCATAACACAACTGGCTATGATAACCTTCACTTAGGTTGTCTTCAGCAACTAGCACATGCTAAAGTTGCAGCCCCACCTTTTTCCCTAATGGTTGTCCCCACTTTCATACATAATCTTGCATACCATACTATAAATAATTGTATTGTTACAACTCTCATTAGTGTGATAGTTTCTACATTCTAATTCTTGTTATTTCTTTATTATTATATCTTTAATATAATAGGTTCATAGAAGATAAAAGACTGGCGGCGNTGTATTGTTACAACTCTCATTAGTGTGATAGTTTCTACATTCTAATTCTTGTTATTTCTTTATTATTATATCCTTAATATACTAAGTTCATAGAAGATAAAAGACTGGCGACAGGGACCGTGTGACGGAGATCTGATTCAACATCCCTAATATCAGTGGTGACCAAGCAATAGTAGTTAGGTTATTGTGATCCAACAATGACATTTTGTATGGTGGCGGCAACAATGATGTCGACCGCATGAATGTGGTATGACGGTGAACATATGATGGTAATTTGAGGACAATGCATACGAGGAGTTTATAATCATTTTAAGTTAATTATTCAAATTTTAATGCCCATCACTCGTTTCAATGCCAACACTCTTAAGTTTGCACATCTATCTGTTACATAGTAGTTGAGAGCATAACTTTTCATTTGAATTGTCACTAGTTCAAATAACACCTATTGCCATTTGGGATCATCTTTTCGAATAAATAGAAAGAAGAACACACTTAAGTTTATAAAAAAATGAGATGGAGGAAGAACCAAAGGTTTTAAAATGAAATGAATCAAATTCTATATTCATTCATGATTAGAAATATGTTCAAATATTTGTTTTGAAACTGATGTTTGGACATTAGATGCCAAACATAGAATTGAGGATGGATTGAATAAATAGCCAAGTTATAATAAAAATTTTAAACCTTCTTTAATATTTGCTCGCACACTAAACCTCAAAAATAAAATTCAAGCAAATTTCAAGTAAAATTTGAACTTCATGCAACCTCTTAGAATCATATTGGAATATCATTCAAATAAAATTTAAATTATATTTGAATTTTATTGAAAAATTATAGCCCAAGTAAACATAATTAACAGAGGGAACAAAATATATTTAAAGGAATTATTCAACAAAAANTCATATTGGAATATCATTCAAATAAAATTTAAATTATATTTGAATTTTATTGAAAAATTATAGCCCAAGTAATCATAATTAACAGAGGGAGCAAAATATATTTAAACGAATTATTCAACAAAAGNTGACAGAGACCCAAATATCGATTTCTCATGCGCATCAAGACCCCATGACAAGAGCTCACTCCATTTGACTAACTATTTAAGAATCTCGCGTCACGGGAGATCGAACTTGTGGCCTGATGGGACTTACAATGAACTCCGCCAACGAACAGGCTACGGCTTGCAGCACGCGCGCGAGCGCGCACACACACAGACACGCGTGCGCGCATATATATATATAAACATTTTGTTTTTTTTTTTCATTTAAGATCTAACATAGCATTATATAAAAAAAAATTTAAACTCATTTATCAAATTAGAAGTTATTGTTACTTTTATTTTACAATTTGTTTATAAAAATATTTCTTTTGTGATATCTAATGTTTTTCATTTATGAAAAAAATGCTGAGTAGAAATTTTAACTATGATATTCATAGTTTAACTAAGAAATTATTTGGTCAAAAAAAAAAAAACGAGTAGGAAATAGAAGAAATAAAAGTGTTTTTCTAAATTCTAGAAATAGAACCAGGCATTAGCAATTCGAGGCCTAAGCACGTGACGAACACTCGCATCAGTCGTCACCGCAGAATTTTAAACCCGATATATGCCCTCACCCAACCCCGTTCACACTACAACCAAAAAAAAGATTCCTTTCCCCACCACATTCACACCCATCCCAAACTACCCTCCATATCCTCAATCACCGCCGTCCATATATACAACCGACTTCGCGGTCGTGTCGGTGGTGCATTGGTTACTTACCCGCCAAGTCGGCATCCTACGTGGACTCCGGATTGGCTCGCTGACCTTTTCCTCTCCCATCCCGGGCCCACTTTCATTTCCCTGCACTTTCCACCCAATAATCCCACCTCCTATAAAATCCTCCTCTCCTGTTGAGAACATCTCCAACTCCTTCCAAAAACCAGCAAAACTTTGAAGAACTAAAAACCAGTAAAAAGATGGGCAATTGTCTTTGCAGCCGGCGGCAGCCGGTGGTTTGGGCCGACGACATCGACGACGACATAGAAGAGCATTTAATTCAGACGGATGAAGCACGAGGAATTGCCGAAAGAGTAGAGTCTACTGCATCAACGACAACGGAGGTGAGGATCAGAATCAGCAAGAAAAAGCTAGTGGAGCTGCTGAGAAAAGCAGATGCTAAAGGCTTAACCGTTGGAGATGTGATGAAAGATCTGATACATATGAGCATGACTAACTCTGATGACATTATTCATTATCATTGGAGGCCTGTGCTCAGAAGCATTGAGGAAGAGCCTGACGAATAGAAATAAATATTAGGTGTGTTAAACGCACTTATGACCAACAATTAAGAAGAGAGCGTGTCTGTGTGCACATACTCTCTCCCTGCCCTCTCTCTTCTCTTATTTGTTGGTCGTAAGTGATTGCACCTCATCTAATATTTAAATTTAAATTAAGCCCAAACATCTTTCTCTTTTTTCTTTTTTTAGTTAGATTGTATGTAAATTTATAATTAATTAGATTATGAGATTTGATTAGAAATAGTTTGTGAATAGAAGAGGAGATGAGTGATTTTTTTTTTCTTGGAGACGGGTTTGTTTGAGTTTCCTGATTTTGTGAAATAAATAATTTAATAAATATTCTCTTATAAATTCTGTGTTCTCGTCCAAATAAAGGTGGGCCGTTGATTTAACTAAGCGCAATTGCAGATCGGTATTGTTTGGGGTAGATCAGCAAACTGTGCAGGAAATTTTAATTTTGCTGAAAATAGAAATTGTTTTTTTTCTTATGAAAATGCTCGTGATCGTTATTTTTTCTTTTTTTTTTTATAAAATAATTAATTATTTGATATATATATATATATATATATATATATATATATATATATATATATATATATATATATATATATATATATATATATATATATA
>JXCR01144250.1:69998-93511 GCA_002079205.1 Phalaenopsis hybrid cultivar | reverse complement strand
TGTTTTTTTTTTTTTTTTTTTTTTTTTTTTTTTTTTGTAGTGTGTAGTTTTTAATCTCTGTTTTCTATGTCCTATGATTGTTGTGTCATCTTCCTCTTCCAAGTGATGTGTCAGTAGTTGATCATGAATAGACGGTGAACCTCCTCAAATCCATATAATATTAATGTTTCGTGGATCTATCCCTTTGTTATTTTCAGTCGATTTGGGATAGTCATTGAATGTTTTATATCTCCTTCTAAGCATCGTTAACCTCTCATATTCTCATACCCTCGCTATTTCCCAACCATCTCCTCGCTAGATCCACTTCCTAAACAAGAGTTTTTTTTTTCTTTGAAGGAGCCGTCTCATATAATGGAGAAAATATTACATCCGGATTCCGGAAATAATTTAAGTCTGGAGTCCAATGGTGGGGCGTCATATATTAAGTGGGCTTCACCGCTTTTAACACTGGCCAACACTAGTTTATTGCGGTGAGGCTCACTTGACATGTGACGCCTCACCATTAGACTCTGGATGCAACCAGAGCTCGTATGTAATACTTTTTTCATATAATGAGAGATTGATCACAACATAAGAATGCTAGATTTAATTTCATATATAATAAGTAAAATGCATGAATGAAATTATAACAAATGACCACCTTTAATAAATTTAAGGTTGTTGTCTCTAAAAAAATAAAGACTCGACCATGAATAGTGCTTGTGCCATGAATAACTTCAGCAATAATTATTGCCCCTTATACTATGCCACGTTAATTACAAGCTAACACATAGCTGATTTGATTTTATTATTATCTTTTTCATGAATGAAGGACACCTATGTAATCGGTTGCTTATGTTTGCAACAAATTAAAAAAAAAAAGAACAAAAAAGTAAATTTGGAGTTATTTGGGGCTTTCAATTAAAAAATGTAGACCTTCTAGACATGGAACATGGCTATGGTTCCTTGCCTTCCCATATGTTAATTTCTGCCTTCAAGCAATATATTACCCGAACAACTTGAGAGAAAAAAAAAAAGATAATTATTTGCAGAACATGAATTATCTTTTTTTTTTTATCAGTTCATAAGATGTATTCATTATTATTATTTTTTATTTTGGTTTGATAAGTTTAAGTTGGACATGAATTTCATTTTAAATCGTGTGGACGACTCGAAATAAATATATTTTTAAGAGATAAAAAATATTTAAAATTGACTCGAGAATATTGGTATACAACTCATATTGTATATGAGAAATTGGTTTTTGTGGGCTGAAGCACATGTCCATCAGATGTCATGGGCATGGAAAGCCCATCTACATAGAAGTTATAATTGTCATCGGGATAACATGCTAACGCGACCTGTCTACCTCACTCTCTGACGTGTCAGTTGTCTTGCTCCAACTATCAAGCTGACCTGTCGATCTTACTAGACAAACTAGCTCACTGATCTACCAGATTCATCTTATGAACTTACTGGCCAAACTCACCTAGCTCCCGTCGTCGGCCATCCATAAAACTATCAAAATGTGAAAGTCAAGACTGACATAAAAGACAAACATATGTAACATCATCATTTATAAGACATCTAACGTCTATGCCTAAATCTTTTTATCGAGGCATTGTGGACGGATTGTGTACGTCATGACTTGTATTTTAATATTTTCTTGAACATGTATGATTTATGGGGGTGTAGAGAGATTGGAGGGGAGATAGATTATCGACTATTTGGGCTATTTTGAGGGATTCCACCCACTCTATGATTTTCTTAGGAGCTCTCAAACCCCTTCTCTCATACGATCTTTGCTTCTAAGATCGTCTTTGCTTTGTCCAAAAAGGATCATAAAGTGAACATATAATGCAAGCCTATAAAACGCATTTATTTTCTTCATTCATCTTTTTTTCATGCAGGTTTTTCTGGTTATATGAACCAATAAATATTACGGGACCCAACGTCCTAAAGTGATTCAACACAAATGCTATATTCGTATATTCTTTTAAAAAAAAAAAATAGTAGGCTCAAGTTGATTCAAACCTAAACAACACACAACAAACCTAATTATATTTCAATTGTCCACATAATAGTGAATTTCTAATGGAAAATTAAATGCAAAATTCATGTATCTTTGTATTTATATAAATTATATGTTCTTCCAAAGCTACATTCAAATCGGCTCTAAATAGCCTTTTTGTCCAATCATATTTTAAATTACATCAGGTCAAGCCCGTTCATGATTGAAGTCAAGCCCAGGCTGATTTTAATGATATTTGAAAACTTTAAATTTATTTCTAAATTTAATCTGATAGGAGCTTTACCACCAAAATCTTAAGGAAACAATTTTAGAGCAAATTTCTTTCTTTTATTATCAACAAGTTGACCCATTCATGTTACATATTAGTTTATTTGTTTGGGTAATGAGTGAAAAAATAGAAAAATATTAAAAATGACACCTTAACGTGTGTGTGTGTGTGTGTGTGTGAGTGTGTGTGTGTGTGTGTGTATATGACTCCAACAAATCTTTATCATCTGATACGAACCTCAAGACATTACACGGAGTCAAAATAATCTTTTGAGCAAGAAGCAGCTCTGATTTCAGCAAACTTACAGTCAAGCTGACATGCTCGATGAGCGGACCCGATGATACTTAAATTTATATAATCTAAGTCAAATCAAGCTCAAATTAAGACATTAAATCACTTTTAAAAGCTTTCAGGGTATATTTTAAAGTTCAAACAGATGTTGAATTTGATGATATTATAGTCGAATTAAACATTTCAACAAGATGGATCCAACGAGCTCAAGATTGTTCAATTATGACATTGTTAATACATTCAAATGTTCATCAAATATTGTATGATCAAAGAAATCTTTCTAGACCTTCTGATGAAAGTGGTTCATATTGCTGCATTAATTACACTTAGAATTCTATAAATTGAGCCACACCCCTCTCACAAGGGGGAGGTGAGTTGGAAACATGAAGAAGAGCTTGAAGCATGGAGAAGCTAAAGTCCAACATTACGTTTGTCGTCGCCCACTTTTTCAACAAGTTCATTCATGCATTGTTCTAACTCTGAAGAGTGTTCGACCCTTTCACACCTATGAGACTGATGCGTGCTAGAAAATTCATAGCGATAGAGTAATTAATTTAGGGCTTAGCGTTATACGAGAATTTATCACACGTTTGGGTGAAAACAAACAATCAGAAATAAGATATGAAGTTTTTTATGGGGAGAACTCATAAAGAGAAAAACCATTGGGTCAAGTTCGATTGTAAATATCTACTATTGATTGATGATTACAAAAATTCTTTGTCTTTTCAAAGTTATAATATCGACTAATGACATTTGATTAGTAGTGCTCGACAATGATTAGTAGTTATCAATGGTGGTAGGCAGTGGTTGACGGTAATTGGTGAGTGTTTACAACGGTCAGCGGTAGTCAATGGTGGTCGGCAGTGGTAAGTCGTGGTCAACTACAGTTAGCGGTGGTCTACGACGATTGTCAGTTATGTCGCCGGCGGTCGACGTCGATCAGCGGTGGTCGACGGAGGTGGGCGGTGGTCGATGGAGGTCGGTGGTGTTCGACGACTGTCGAGATGGTGTTGGCCTTCAGCTCATTCTTAAAGCTTCAAGTCCTCTCTTAAAGCTCACGCTCTCCCTCTTGTGAGAGTTGGGGCTCTATTTATAATGTTCTGGGTGCAATTATTGAGAGAATATGAACCACTTTTGATCATATAGTTCAGAGAGCTTCCTTCAATCAGATGGCTTTTGATAGTCATTTGAGTGTCTTAACAATGTCGGAATCAAGCAATATTAAGCTCATTTGATACGTCTTTTCGAGACACTCAATTCTACTATGAACTTGTTAGATTTGACATTAGTTTGACTTTTCAAATGTGCCCATAAAACTTTTAAAAGTGGTTTAATGACTTAATCTAAGTTTCATTCGACTCAGATTAGACTGGTTTTTATATCGTTGGGTCTGTCTTATTGAGCTGGTCAGCTTGACTATAAGTTTGCTGAAATCAGAGCTCTTAATGATTTTTTATCAAGATTTAAACATTTTTTCCTCAAAATACTGCCTTGAGATTCGTGTCATGCCTTGAGATTCATGTTGGATGATGAAAATTTGTTGGAGTATCAGGAACGATTTAATGTACATGTGATATTTAGTTTATAGCTGATTTCTTCAATTGAGTTAGACCTTGTAGTTTTTTTCCTTTTTGGATATTCAACGTAAAAACTTCTGATATTTTTACTTTTTTTTTTTTTAATTTTGTCTAAGTGTGTGTTGAATTCTCATGCAACGCTAATACACGATAATCAATTACTCTATCGCCACGAATTTTCTAGCATACAACATGCATGAATTTCTAACCATCAACATCCCCCTAATGTTTTTTTTTCTTTAAATTTATTTTAATCATAGTTGGGATTCACATAGCTGCTTCAACTTTTCTTTCTTAGAATTTTAAATACATTTTATCTTTATTTGTTGAAGCCTACTTGATTTGATCAGGAACTATCAAAATGTTTAACTCGATAACTCTCATTCATCATAATTTATATGCATCATAATCAATTGGATTTATTATTATGCTTGAAAAAATGATTGAGATCTAAGAATGTAGCGTAGTTCATTGATTGAAAGTAGAGAGCAACTGATTTATCACTCAAAAAATTACTTGATCAAACATAGATATTCATAATAACTTCAAGAGTCGAGTTCAAGGCAACCCAAACTCTACTTCTAATAAATTTATATTTGAATTAAACATTTTCATAAAATAAATTCGATAATATCAAAAGTGACTTAATCCAAGCCTATATGAAACTCATATCTAAAGCATAATAAAAATTCTTGAGATTTTAATTAAAGAACTAAATGATCTCTAAATCTTGTGCTCTTATTTCAAATTAAGCATTGCGAATGAAAACTTCTAATAAGCTTGAGAACATTTAATTATAACATCACTAAGACTCAAAAATTCTCACCAAATATTTTCCAATCAAATGAATCACTTTGGATGATCTGACAGAGTTTTCTTATTTTTGATGATATGTGTAAAAGATGTCACTAAAAAGAATTAAATAAATCACCACTTTCTACCTACGAAATGATATGAAGGGGACCAGGCCTAAAGAGTTACCTCATCATTATTATTGTTTGTCAGACCACCGCCAACCTCCACCGTTGTAGGGTTGTCACCATATGTCTATTGCCTATGAGTTGTTATTGATTATCAATCATTGTATTACTGTCACTGCTTATCTACTTTGATTCCATTATCATTGACCAACCTTCTGTCTATTTCAGGTTGTTTAGTTACTAACTTGCTTATCGTTATTGGGCCATTAACACTCAAACACCATCACTGAGTCACTCCCGCCTAACAACCATTAACAAGCTTCCATTGTATAACCTTTGCTAATAAATCAACATCTCTCATCCACAACCATTATACTATCAATGACATACCACCATAATTAATTTTTTTTATGCTCATATACAACAATCAAATCATCACGATCAATAGGTTGCCACTATCTTTTGAGCACAATTATCCAATCACTTCCTTCGAACTATACTAGCCCAAACTTCGTTGCTGGTCTACGATTGTCCGACATCCATCATGTGCATATGGTCACCTAATCATCATCACTTAACTATTAGTACTTGATTTTTGATACCTAATTGTGATAACGAAACAAGTGATATAATTACATATACTTGTCTTTTGTTGATTGTATGTGATTGTATACGATCGCTTGTCGATCTATAACCACCCAACCACTATCTATTGATTACAGGTACTCACTCATTGATGTTTGCCTATGAATGTCAAGTTTTTGTCTCCTTACCATGACCCCTTGGCCATGATTGGTCATCTACAATTTTTTTGGCCTTCGTGGCTCAATTGCGAGCACCTGATTGCTAACATTCGATTAACATTGCCAAACCTCCATCTTCGGGTATCGACCATAAGACAAAATGCAGGTCATTGACACAATTACAATACTCACAGACCACATTGCACATTATTACTAATAATGTTAATACATGCAATCATTCATATTAAGATTATGCCGAACTTCTTAATATATTGACTTGAAACTACAATGCCTTTTTTTACAACAACTATTTTATTTGAATACGTNGTCAGTGTCATTGATTTTGTCATAATTTGACAAAGAGCCAAGATTATCTATTTTCTTCTCCAATTTGACTTAGTAAAGTGGAAAGTTTTAGCTTGTATACTTAATGTAGTTCTTTACAGTATAAGCGATGTCTACCAACTGAAGTTTCCTTTCTCTTTAGCTTTTTTGGTCTACTTTTGTTTATTTTAAAAAGCGAACCAGTCAATATTAAAGATATTTATTCCATCAGTTTTTTTTTATTGNTTTGAATGAGCAGTCGCGTGCTATGAATGAAATGAATGGGGTTTTTTGTTCTTCAAGGCCTATGAGGATTGGGCCTGCATCTAGCAAGAACAATGCAGGCATTCAGCAACAAAATCNTTCAGCAGGAATGACCTACCTTGGTGTTCTTACATTGTTTATCTTTTGGGCAATATAAGAAGAACATATTACGAGTGTCAGTCGTATATTCGGACGACGGCGTGGATCACACTACGATATATGCAAGCGTAGTAATGAGAATCACACCGTCATCCAAATATTTGATGGTCTAGACGTAATATTTTCTTAAGATAAAAGCTTGAACTCATTTATTAGGATTCTTCATTTTATTTCTAATGCTTGTGTTTGTCATAATTAAAACATTTGGAAGTGACATATTAATGACTTTCTGTATCCATAAATCTTAAATATGATAGAGAAAGCAAATCTAAATAGGGCCCAAGAATAATGATCAGTGAAATAAATAAAAAATTTTCTAGACATATTTTAGCAAATAATATCTAACACCTAAAGTTTAATTTTTATATTTGTAATTGTTTGATATAATATATCTTGACATGGAAAGGTGTATTTCACTCTCAAAGCCATCGGTTCTATCTTTACGAGAGAAAAGCTCGGAGAGCAGTATCCAGTGTACAATACATGCCAAGTTCTTAAAAGCGTTGAACTACAATATCCCATAATGGAGAAATGGACCGCCGCGTTGGTCACTTCATCACGGAGGTTTCCGACCATATTTTCAGATATTATTGTAGAAAAATTCAAATAAGTGAAATGAATTGGAGAATTAATGAAATTTTATTTTCTCGTTGTAAATTAAAACCAAATGATTGAATTGTATGTAGGATGTGAAATTAGCTTGAAGATCGATAATCACTCGAAAATTAATTCGAAGTTTAGCTCGGATCGATATCAGATTGATATAAATATGCTGAGGCACGAGCCAAAATTTTTTATCAAATTTTTTTTTGCTCCGGCTCGACTCAGGTTGAAATATGATCGCTAACAGACTTAATAATGCTAGAGAGCAAATTTAGTTTGAAGATAGTTAATAGCTGGAAATTTAATTTAAATTTTGGCTCGAATCGAGATCAGATTAAAAAAACGAGCCCAGCCGCGAGCTAAAATTTTAGATCAATTTTTTTTTAGCGTTTAAGAGATGACCACTACTCGGCTCAAAATCAAATTGTTAACAACACTAATTATATGTTGTTGTCATTATAATTATTTGTTCACTAGACCCATCTATACACACACAAACACACACACTATGCCACAAAAAAATTATCATCAAACACGAATCTTGAGGCATGACACGAATCTCAAGACAATCTCTTGAGCAATAATCACTCAAACTTCAATTAAAAGTCATCCAGAGCTTCGATTTCATCAAACTTATGGTCAAATTAATCGGCTTGATGGGACGGGCCCAATGATATCAAATTTTGGGTCAAATTAAGTCTTGGTCAAGCCATCAAATCAAGCTTGAAAGTCTTTCAGACACATTTGAAAAGTCAAACGAACATCAAATCCGGCAAGTTCATGGTCGAATCGAGCGTCTTGACGAGACGAATCTAACGAGCCACAAATTGCTTAATTCTGACATCGTTAAAGCATTCAAATGTCCATCAAGCATTGTTTAATCGAATAAAGCTCTTTGCATCATCTAATTAAAATAGGTCATATTCATATATTAATTCATATATATATAAAGGAAATCTATATTTGACAGAGACCCAAATATCGATTTCTCATGCGCATCAAGACCCCATGACAAGAGCTCACTCCATTTGACTAAATATTTGAGAACCCCGCGTCACGGGGGATCGAACCTGTGACCTCAAGGGACTTACAATGAACTCCGCCAACCAACAGGCTATGGCTTGAAACGCGCGCGTACACACTAATATATATATATATATATATATATACATTTTGTTTTTTCTTTCATTTAAGATGTAACATAACATTATATAAAAAAAAATAAACGCATTTATCAAATTATAAGTTATTGTTACTTTTATTTTACAATTTGTTTATAAAAATATTTCTTTTGTGATATCTAATGTTTTTCATTTATGAAAAAAATGCTGAGTAGAAATTTTAACTATGATATTCATAGTTTAACTAAGAAATTATTTGGTCAAAAAAAAAAAAACGAGTAGGAAATAGAAGAAATAAAAGTGTTTTTCTAAATTCTAGAAATAGAACCAGGCATTAGCAATTCGAGGCCTAAGCACGTGACGAACACTCGCATCAGTCGTCACCGCAGAATTTTAAACCCGATATATGCCCTCACCCAACCCCGTTCACACTACAACCAAAAAAAGATTCCTTTCCCCACCACATTCACACCCATCCCAAACTACCCTCCATATCCTCAATCACCGCCGTCCATATATACAACCGACTTCGCGGTCGTGTCGGTGGTGCATTGGTTACTTACCCGCCAAGTCGGCATCCTACGTGGACTCCGGATTGGCTCGCTGACCTTTTCCTCTCCCATCCCGGGCCCACATTCATTTCCCTGCACTTTCCACCCAATAATCCCACCTCCTATAAAATCCTCCTCTCTCCCGTTGAGAACCTCTCCAACTCCTTCCAAAACCATCAAAACTTTGGAGAAATAAAAGCCGGTAAAAAGATGGGCAATTGTCTTTGCAGCCGGCAGCCGGTGGTTTGGGCCGACGACATCGACGACGACATAGAAGAGCATTTGATTCAGACGGATGAAGTGCGAGGAATTGCCGAAAGAGTAGAGTCTACTGCATCATCGACGACGGAGGTGAGGATCAGAATCAGCAAGAAAAAGCTACTGGAGCTGCTGAGAAAAGCGGATGCTAAAGGCTTAACCGTTGGAGATGTGATGAAAGATCTGATACATATGAGCATGACAGACTCTAATGACATTATTCACTATCATTGGAGGCCCATGCTCAGAAGCATTGCGGAAGAACCCGACGAATAGAAATAAATATTAGGTGTGTTGAACTCACTTATGACCAAAAAGAGAGCGTGTATGTGTGCACATACTCTCTCCCTGCCCTCTCTCTTCTCTTATTTGTCGGTCGTAAGTAATTGCACCACATCTAATATTTAAATTTAAATTAAGCCCCAACATCTTTCTCTTTTTTTTTAGTTAGATTCTATGTAAATTTATAAATAATTAGATTATGAGATTTGATTAGAAATAGATTGTGAATAGAACAGGAGATGAGTGATATATATATATTTTTTTGGAGAGTGGTCTCTTTGAGTTTCCTGATTTTGTGAAATAAATAATTTAATAAATATTCTCTTATAAATTCTGTGTTCTTGTCCAAATAAAGGTGGGCCGTCGATTTAACTGAGCGCAATTGCAGATCGATATTGTTTGGGGTAGATCAGCAAACTGTGCAGGAAATTTTAATTTTGCTAAAAATAGAAATTGTTTTTTTCTTATGACAATGCTCGTGATCGTTATTTTTTCTTGAGGATTTTTTTTTGATAAAATAATTAATTATTTGACAAATATTTTTTAGAAAAAAATGTCAACCATATATTTAATTAGTATTATTCGGGGCACAAATAGAAAGCTGATCTAACCTTTAATGATAAGTTGAAATTTAAGGAGCATTAATTTTTTTTATTCGGATGGCATTTGCGAGCGTTAACGAGACCGGTACAAGCTAATTGTATAATTACATTTCTACCATGCCGGCGACATTTTATGGTAATTTGACATCGAGAAAAAGGGCCGATTTTGGAAAGTCGTCAGGGTGATTAATATATCAGATTGTAATGAAAAAAAAAGGTGTTTGGCGCTGCAAAATGTTTGTTATAATTGCAAAATATTTATGCTTAAAAATTCTTCGCTATCTATAAATTTTCATTAATATACAAGAGCAAGTAGCTTGTTTAATTGCTTGTCTCATAACAAATTAAATGATTTAATTTCCATGCATAAATAGTTTTGAATTTGCATTGATTGATGGCTCTTAAGCATGCTTAAGCTTTTCATTTTTCAGCATTTACGAGAACGTAGCCGTCGTATTTATGTAAATCTTTATTGTCATGCAAATGTCACATGAGTGCAAGGAAAACAAAAATAAAAATGTTTATCCACAAGCTATGTATAGCATGGCATGCACCCAATCATAAATCTTAGTAGTTATCAATCAAATCATATATCATCATAAATATAGCCAACCATAACAAAAATTTATTAACAAAAATAATTTATTAATGAATGAATCTAAATATTTAATATCCGATTAGGATATAATTAATTATATTTTCGAATGTGCTGTGGATATGAGAAAAAAATTTGCGTACATAAGACGTAAGTAGAGCTGCGTACGTCTGTAACCTGCAAACATGTTACAGGGAGGATTTTAGGAAGTTATAACCGCGTTATACCTCATGTAACCTCCCTGTAACCTACATGTACCTTCGAGTAAGTTCCGCGCTTCTGTTTTCATATATGGGTAGGTTACACGGAGGTTACAAAGAGGTTACATGGGGTATAACGCGGTTATAACCTCCTAAAATACTCCCTGTAACCTGTTAGACGCAAATTTTTTTCATGGATATGTGCATGTTGGATATGGCTGAAAGTAAGATTTTTGGCTGTATGGTTATTTAATTAAATGAAATAGTTTGCCGGCGAAGGTAGTGGAGGCCAGCTATATTTATTTGCGTGGAGTATTATTAATTATTTAGACAAATTACAAGCATAAAGACATAATAAATGAGTTCTAAGGTTGAAGAAAAGTATGATTATATTTATTTATAGGTTATTTTTTGTAAAAAAAAAATAGTTATTTGGTGATTGAATTCCACAAATTGAGCTCAGCCATTGTATATATTTCTTAGTACTTAAATTATGTACGTGTACTTGATGCCAGGGGAAGTAATTGATTATTGTAAGTTAAACTGTCTTGCTGCGAATTGAATATTTTATATGTTGCATCAAAGGGTGACTAATATTAATATAGGTATTAAAATGTAATAAATATGTTTTAATTAGTAAACGGTAAAATTCTAATGCTGCATTTGGTAATCACCCCACTAAAATATTAAAAATTTGACATTAAAGAATTAATTATTCTATTTTATATTGACCAAATGGTGTAATTAATTTAGACACGTGGCCTGCAACCGACAATAGGCTATTTGGGCAACTAATGAGGCATTTAAATACTGATGTTATGGTTGATCTGCAAAGCTTTCAGGCTAAAACTTTGCAAATTTTGAATGGGTTTATGTGATAAGAAGGTACAAAGCCGCGTATATATTATATTTAGATATTATGAACAAGGCATCATTCATGACGGCCCCCTAAGACTATGCTTTTAACGAAAGCATATTGGTGCGTGCTAGAAAATTTACAGTCAGGTGAAAAAAAATAATAAGTAATGATACCAGAAATTCTTAGACGGATAAACTCGTAAAGAAGAAAAATCATGAAGTCTGATCCAATTATAAAGATTTACTATAAGTTGATGATTGCATAAATTCATTGTCCCACAGAAAGAAAAAAGATTATTAGATTTTCTCAGTTACAACATTGATTAAAGAAGTCTGGTTGGTGGTGGTTGACAACGATTTGTGGTGATCGAAGTTGGTTGGTGACTGTCGACGACAGTTGATAGTGGCCGACGGCGATCGGCGGTCGTCGACGATGAAAGGATGATGTTGTACTTCAACTCCTTCTCAAAGCCTCAAGTTCTTTCTCAAGGCTCAAGCTCATCTCTTATGTGAGGGGTGAGACTCTATTTATAGTATTATGAGTGCAATTAATAGAGAAATATGAATCATTTTGATCGGGCAGTCCAGAGAGCTTCATTCAATAAAAAAATATTTGATGGGCATTTAAGTGTCATAACGATGTTGGAATTGAGCAATCTTGAACTCGTTAAATTTGTCTTGTCGAGACGCTCGATTCGACTATGAACTCGCCAGATTCGACATCTGTTTGACCTTCTAAATGCGTTCAGAAATCTTTCAAAAGTGGTTTAACAACTTTATCAAGGTTAGATTTGACTCGGATTAGATTATTTTTTTATCATTAGCTCCGTCTCATCCAGTCAGCCAGTTTGACCATTAGTTGGCTGAAATCGAATTTCGGATGACTCTTAATTGAAGTTTGAATGTTTATTGCTGAAAAAATTGTATCAAAATTTCGTGACATACTTCGAAATTTGTGTTTAATAATGAAATTTGTTTGTCGTATCACATATGGTTCAAGTAAAAACATTAAAAAAATTATTAATTAATTACTTACTAATGTACAGTTTTATTAGTGGCAGTTAATCAAGGAAAAAAACTGGGTTACGACTTGAACAGAGTTGCATTCCTCTTAATCTTATTGTAAAATTATTACAAAATGATATTAAAATACACATGGTTGAATTTCTATGTATTTACATATCTAGCACTTAAATTTAGCTTTTTATATTTAATCATATAATTTTTTCGTATCACATAAAAAATATCACAATTTTGATTTTTAAAAAGTGAATTACATATTCTCATGCATAAATAAGATGATATATGTGTGAGCAAAAAATTGAAATTTAGGTATTAGATATTTAAATACGTATGAATCAAGGGATATGTATGTAAATCTTCATAATTAAAAATGATTATAGCAAGCCTAAACATTAGCCTTTATATGTCAAAACAAATTAAAAAAAAGGTAAAATAACTTTTTCTTAGACATCATGAATGCAATATGATTCAGACCATTTATGATACATGCATAATAGTTATAATATTATATGTGAAATAATTGTTGGATTAATGTTAGAATGTGAAGTAGACGCCCCGGCTTTATCGTTGACTACCACATCAAGCTAGTTGCGGCGACGCCCGTGTGGGATTTTCGCAACGCATGATCGCAAAACCCTGCAATTCCCATCATACCACATGCGTGACAAACGATATTCCTCCATGCTCCGCACCTAGCTGATGATTTTTTTTTTTCTATTAATAAATTAGAATTCGGGTTTTTGCTTGAGAGACTAATTATGTGATGTTATTTGTTAGTTTATGAGACTTCTGAGCTTTGTTTTTTTTGTAGCGTGTTGTTTTTAATCTCTACTTTCTATACCCTATGATTGTTGTGTCATCTTTCTCTTGCAAGTGATGTGTCAGTAGTTGATCATGAATAGACAGTGAACCTCCTCAAATCCATACAATATTAATGTTTCGTGGATCTATCCCTTTGTTATTTTCAGTTGATCAGGATAGTCATTGAGTGTTTTATATCTCCTTCTAAGCATCGTTAACCTCTCATATTCTCATTCCCTCACTATTTCCCAACCATCTCCTCGCTAGATCCACTTCCTAAACAAGATTTTTTTTTTTTTTTAAGGAGCCGTCTCATAGAATGGAGAAAATATTACATCCGTACTCCGGAAGTAATTTAAGTGTGGAGTCCAATGGTGGGGCATCATATATTAAGTGAGTTTCACTGCTTTTAACACTGGTCAATACTAGTTTATTTTGATGAGACTCACTTGACATGTGACGCCTCATCATTAGACTCTGAATGCAACCAGAGTTCGTATGTAATACTTTTTTCATATAATGAGAGATTGATCACAACATAAGAATGCTAGATTTAATTTAATATATAATAAGTAAAATGCATTAATGAAAGTATAACAAATGATCACCTTTAATAAATTTAAGGTTGTTGTCTCTAAAAAAAAAAAGACTCGATCATGAATAGTGCTTGTGCCATGAATAACTTCAGCAATAATTATTGCCCCTTATACTATGCCACGTTAATTACAAGCTAACACATAGCTGATTTGATTTTATTGTTATTATTTTAATGAATGAAGGACACCTATGTAATCGGTTGCTTATGTTTGCAACAAATAAAAAAAAAATGAACAAAAAAGTAAAATTGGAGTTATTTGGGGCTTTGAATTAAAAAATGTAGACCTTCTAGACATGGAACATGGCTATGGTTTCTTGCCTTCCCATATTGTTAATTTCTGCCTTCAAACTTTCACTTTAACTTTTCCTTCGCTTTCAATTTGAACAATTAGAACGTTGTCTCATCATTGAGAATGCGAAATATTCAAGCAATATATTACCCAAACAACTTGAGAGAAAAAATAAAAATAAAAAAAATAATTATTTGCAGAACATGAATTATCTTTTTTTTTTAATCAGTTCATAAGATGTATTCATTATTATTATTTTTTTTTTTTGGGTTTGACAAGTTTAAGTTGGACATGAGTTTCATTTTAAATCGTGTGGACGACTCAAGATAAATATATNTTTTTTTTTTTTTTTAATCAGTTCATAAGATGTATTCATTATTATTATTATTATTTTTTTGGGTTTGACAAGTTTAAGTTGGACATGAATTTCATTTTAAATCGTGTGGACGACTCAAAATAAATATAATTTTAAGAGATAAAAAATATTTAAAATTGACTCGAGAATATTGGTATACAACTCATATTGTATATGAGAAATTGGTTTTTGTGGGTTGACGCACATGTCCATCAGGTGTCATGGGGATGGAAAGCCCATCTACATAGAAGTTATAATTGTCATCGGGGTAACAGGCTAAGGCTACCTGTCTACCTCACTCTCTGACGAGTCAGTTGTCTTGCTCCAACTATCAAGCTGACCTGTCGATCTTACTAGACAAACTAGCTCACTGATCTGCCAAATTCATCTTGTGAACTTACTAGCCAAACTCACCTAGCTCCCGTCGTCGGTCATCCATAAACTATCAAAATGTAAAAGTCAAGACTCAAATAAAAGACAAACATATGTAACATCATCATTTATGAGACATCTAACGTCCATGCCAAAATCTTTTCATTGAGGCGCTGTGGACGGATTGTGCACGTCATGACTTGTATTTTAATATTTTCTTGAACATGTATGATTTATGGGGGTGTAGAGAGATTGGAGGGGAGATAGATTATCAACTATTTGGGCTATTTTGAGGGATTCCACCCACTCTATGATTTTCTTACGAGCCCTCAGACCCCTTCTCTCATACCATCCTTGCTTCTAAGACGTCTTTGCTTTGTCCAAAAAGGATCATAAAGTGAACATATAATTCAAGCCTATAAAACACATTTATTCTCTTCATTCATCTTTTTCATGCAGTTTTTTCTGGTTATATGAACCAACGAATATTACATAACTCAACGTCCTAAAGTGATTCAACACAAATGCTATATTTGTATATTCTTAAAATAAAAAAATTAGTAGGCTCAAGTTGATTCAAACCTAAACAACACACAACAAACCTAATTATATTGCAAGTGTTCACATAATAATGAATTTCTAATGGATAATTAAATGCAAAATTCATGTATCTTTGTATTTATATAAATTATATGTTCTTCCAAAGCTACATTCAAATCGGCTCTAAATAGCCTTTTTGTCCAATCATATTTTAAATTACATCAGGTCAAGCCCGTTCATGATTGAAGTCAAGCCCAGGCTGATTTTAATGATATTTGAAAACTTTAAATTTATTTCTAAATTTAATCTGATAGGAGCTTTACCACCCAAATCTTAAGNAAAAAAAATTAGTAGGCTCAAGTTGATTCAAACCTAAACAACACACAACAAACCTAATTATATTTCAATTGTTCACATAATAATGAATTTCTAATGGATAATTAAATGCAAAATTCATCTTTGTATTTATATAAATTATATGTTCTTCCAAAGCTACATTCAAATCGGCTCTAAATAGCCTTTTTGTCCAATCATATTTTAAATTACATCAGGTCAAGCCCGTTCATGATTGAAGTCAAGCCCAGGCTGATTTTAATGATATTTGAAAACTTTAAATTTATTTCTAATTTTAATCTGATAGGAGCTTTACCGCCCAATCTTAAAGAAACAATTTTGGAGCAAATTTCTTTCTTTTATTATCAACAAGTTGACCCATTCATGTTACATAGTAGTTTATTTGTTTGTGTAATGAGTGAAAAAATAGAAAAATATTAAAAATGACACATAACGTGTGTGTGTGCGCGCGCACANATGTTACATAGTAGTTTATTTGTTTGTGTAATGAGTGAAAAAATAGAAAAATATTAAAAATGACACATAACGCGTGTGCGCGCGCGCTCTCGTGTGTGTTTGTGTGTCCAAATCTTTGTCATCTGATACAAATCTCAAGACATTACACGGACTCAAAATAATCTTTTGAGCAAGAAGCAGCTCCGATTTCAACAAACTTACAGTCAAGCTGACCTGCTCGATGAGCGAACCCGATGACACTTAAACTGATATAATCCAAGTCTAATCAAGCTCAAATTAAGACATTAAATCACTTTTGAAAGCTTTCAGGGCATATTTTAAAGGTCAAACAGACATTGAATTTGATGATATTATAGTCGAATTAAACATCTCAATAAGATGGATCCAACGAGCTCAAGATTGTTCAATTATGACATTGTTAAGAAATTCAAATGTTCATCAAATGTTGTATGATCAAAGAAATCTTTCTAGACCGTCTGATGAAACTGGTTCATATTGCGGCATTAATTGCACTTAAAATTCTATAAATTGAGCCCCACCCCTCTCACGAGGGGGAGGAGAGTTGGAAACATGAAGAAGAGCTTGAAGCATGGAGAAGCTAAAGTCCAACATTACTTTTGTCGTCGCCCACTTTTTCAACAAGTTCATTCATGTACTGTTCTAACTCTGAAGAGTGTTCAACCCTTTCCCACCTATGGGACTGATGCATGCTAGAAAATTCACAGCGATAGAGTAATGAATTATGGGCTTAGTATTATACGAGAATTTATCACACTCTTGGGTGAAAGCAAACAATTAGTAATAAGATATGAAGTTTTTTTATGGGAAAAACTCGTAAAGAGAAAAATCATTTGGTCTAGTTCGGTTGTAAATATCTACTATTGATTGATGATTACAAAAATTCATTGTCTTTTCAAAGTTATAATATTGACTGATGACATTTGATTAGTGGTGCTCGACAATGATTGGTAGTTATCAATGGTTGTAGGCAGTGGTCGACGATAGTTGGTGAGTATTTACAACGGTCAGCGGTAGTCAACGGTGGTTGGCGGTGGTAGACCATGGTCAACTGCAGTCAGAGGTGGTCTACGGCGATTGTCGGTGATGTCGCCGGCGGGGGACGTCGATCAACGGTGGTCGACGGAGGTGGGCGGTGGTCGATGGAGGTCGGTGGTGTTCGACGACGGCCGAGATGGTGTTGACCTTCAGGTCCTTCTCAAAGCTTCAAGTCATCTCTCAAAGCTCAAGCTCTCCCTTTTATGAGGGTTGGGGCTCTATTTATAATGTTCTGGGTGCAATTAACGAGAGAATATGAACCACTTTTGATCAGATGGTTCAGAGAGCTTCCTTCAATCAAATTGAGTGCCTTAACAATGTCGGAATCGAGAAATATTAAGCTCATTTGATACGTCTTGTCGAGACACTCAATTCTACTATGACTTGCTAGATTTGACATTAGTTTGACCTTTCAAATGAGCCCATAATTTTAAAAGTGATTTAATGGCTTAATCTAAGTTTGATTCGACTCAGATTAGACTGGTTTTTATATCTTTGGGTTCGTCTCATTGAGCTGGTCAGTTTAACTATAAATTTGCTGAAATCAGAGCTCTAGATGATTTTTTTATCAAGATTTAAACATTTCTTCCTCAAAATACTACCTCGATATTTGTGTCAAGCCTTAAGATTTATGTCGGATGATGAAAATTTGTTGGTGGAGTAATGTACAGGTGATATTTAGTTTATAGCTGATTTCTTCAACTGGGCTAGGCCTTGTTGTTTTTTTCCTTTTTGGGTATTCAACGTAAAAATTTCTGGTATTTTTACTTGTTTTTTTTTACTTTGTCTAAGCGTGTGTTGAATTATCATGCAACGCTAATACACGATAATTCATTATTCTACCGCCACGAATTTTCTAGCATACATCATGCATGAATTTTTAACCATCAACATCCCCCTAATGTTTTTTTTTTTAATTTATTTTAATTATAGTTGGGATTCAGATAGCAGCTTCAACTTTTCTTTCTTAGAATTTTAAATACATTTTATCTTTATTTGTTGAAGCCTACTTGATTTGATCAGGAACTATCAAAATTTTTAACTCGATAACTCTCATTCATCATAATTTATATGCATCATAATCAGTTGAATTTATTATTATGCTTGAAAAAATGATTGAGATCTAAGAATGTAGCGTAGTTCAATGATTGAAAGTAGAGAGCAACTGATTTATCACTCAAAATTTTACTTGATCAAATTTAGACATTCATAATAACTTCAAGAGTCGAGTTCAAGACAATCAAACTCTACTTCTAATAAATTTATATTTGAATTAAACATCTTCATAAAATAAATCCGATAACATCAGAAGTGATCTAATCTAAGCCCATATGAAACTCAGATTGAGCATCTAAAGCATAATAAAAAATCTTGAGATTTTAATTAAAGAACTAAATGATCTCTAAATCTTGTATGCTTATTTCAAATTAAGCATCGTGAATGGAAAAATCTAATAAGCTTGAGAACATTTAATTATAACATCACTAAGACTAAAAAATTCTCATCAAATATTTTCCAATCAAGTGAATCACTTTGGATGGTCTGACAGAGTTTTCTTATTTTTGATGATATGTATAAAAGATGTCGCTAAAAAAAATTAAATAAATCACCACTTTCTACCTACGAAAGGATATGAAGGGGACCAGGCCTAAAGAGTTACCTCGCCATTATTATTATTTGTCAGACCACCGCCAACCTCCACCGTTGTAGGGTTGTCACCATATGTCTATTGCCTGTGAGTTGTCATTGATTATCAATCATTGTATTACTGTCACTGCTTATCTACTTTGATTGGGTTGCAATTCCGCTACCACTGTCATTGACCAACCTCCTGTCTATTTCAGGTTGTTTAGTTACTAACTTGCTAATCATTATTGGCCCATTAACACTCAAACACAATCACCANAAGAGGTTAAATCAAAGACACATGTCCATACCCTATGGTGTCATTTTGCTGCCCATCATAAGCTTTAACCATAGTCCAAACCTTGGTTAGCTACCTTAACCGNTTTCTATTTGGTCCCATTTGGGAAATAGATTTGATACTACAGAACATCGACCCATAGAATCAAGATTGGGTCAAAAAATTTCTCAAAGATATTTATCTAGCACTGTATATGGTATACACAAACAGGAGCATACTTCTTCTCAACATGTTAAAAGATATTTATCTAACACTGTATATGGTATACACAAAGAGAAGCATACTTCTTCTCAACTTTATCTAACATTGTATATGGTATACACAAAGAGGAACATACTTCTTCCCAACATTTTGATAATCTCTAACACTGTATATGGTTTACACAAAGAGGAGCATACTTCTTCTCAACATGTTGATAATTCTATGCTGTATATGGTATACACAAAGAGGAACATACTTCTTCCCAACATTTTGATAATTCTATTAGGTTGTATATGGTATACACAAAGAGGAACATACTTCTTCCCAACATTTTGATAATTCTATTAAGAGTCCTGAACCATCATTGTTGAAGAAGAAGATGTGGTACCCAAAGTTGTATCACAGATACAGTCTGAATCATCATTGTTGAAGAAGAAGATGTGGATACCCAAGGTTGTATCACCGATACAGTCTAATCAAGAAGTAAAAATAAAATCTGAAGTATTTGATACTATTACGATCATTGCTACTGAAATGGAAAAGGAACCCCATAAGGCAAAAGCAAGTGATATATCACGAATTGAAGATAAAGTTGAAAAACTTCGAGATGAGATCTATAAGTTAGCTCGGAAGCATGGAGTCTCTGTAAGCGAAGAAGACGAAGACTACTATACAGTGACTATCTTGAAGAAGACTTCATGGATATTCATGTTGTTGAAACAAGGGCTTCTGCATCTTCACGAGATGAAAATGACGTCGACTTCATGGATATCCATGTTGTTGAAACAAGAGCTTCTGCATCTTCACGAGATGAAAATGTTAACTTCATGGATATCCATGTTGTTGAAACAAGAGCTTCTGCATCTTCACGAGACGAAAATGTCGTTGGAGAAATTTAAGAGCCCTTCTCCAAAAAGATGAACTTGTTAGTTCATTGGAGAAAAAGATAGAAGAAATGACCGCTGCCATGACCGCTATGGCCGCAATCCAAGGTTAGTCACAAATACCACAGTCGGCATCTCCAGGTGTCAATCAATCAGAGGTTGTACATATTACAGAAGAAAGAAGATAATTAACATCAGCAAACAAAGAAGAGCAACAAAGAAAAGATTCTACATCAACAACCATTCCCGAAAAAGATTTTAAACAAATGGTTGAACAAGTTCGTGATGCCTTAGTACAATCCAAAGGAGGTGCGTTAATTCTAAAGGGTAGACCCTACCCAGAGGAATTTGACACTATACCTTTTCCTAATGGNTATGCAGAATCAGGGGATGACCGTGCCGCAACAGCAATGGGCGATGATGCAGCCGCAGTACCAACAGGCACAACCTCCGACTTTGTGGAACCAGCAGACGTCGCAGATCCTGCCGCCGGCGNCTTCCACCGTTGATTCTGTCCAGTTGTCATCTCCCTTCTTCCCGTAAATATCTCCCTCTCTCTCCTCCTAACGCTCCCTTTCTCCCGATCCCGACCCCGTCTTGGTGGCTAGGGTTTTCTTTCCTCAAACCCTTTTCAGCTTCTTCTTATCTTATTAGGTTTAGGTTTTATATCCTCCTTTGAATATCTTCATTAGGATCCTATCCTCCTACGCCGTTCACAGGATGATGCAGCCACAACCGATGAATCAGCAACATATGCAGAATCAGGGGATGACCGTGCCGCAACAGCAATGGGCGATGATGCAGCCGCAGTACCAACAGGCACAGCCTCCGACTTTGTGGAACCAGCAAACGTCGCAGATCCCGCCGCCGGCGCAGGTGCCTGCGCCACAGCAGCATCAACTCCCTCCGCAGCACATGTCGCATTACGCGCCACAGACCGGCGGGATGACTCCTGGACAGATGCAGCAGCCTCAGCCGTCCCAGGGGTCTTCTGATGAGATTCGAACACTCTGGGTGGGGGATTTGCAGTATTGGATGGATGAGAATTATATCTATGGTTGTTTTGCTCAGACCGGAGAGGTGACAATCCTTTCTTTGCCATGTTATTTTTTTTTCACAATTATGAATTGTTTTACTATTATTATTATTATCAATTCTTTTTGTTCTTTTTATTATTATTGCTGCTTTGCTATTTGCTATGAATGTTGTTACTTGANGGTGGGGGATTTGCAGTATTGGATGGATGAGAATTATATCTATGGTTGTTTTGCTCAGACCGGAGAGGTGACTATCCTTTCTTTGCCATGTTATTTTCTTTTTCACAATTATGAATTGTTTTACTATTATTATTATTATATTCAATTCTTTTTTTCCTTTTTATTATTATTGCTGCTTTGCTATTTGCTATGAATGTTGTTACTTGGTTGCTGTTTAGCTTTTTGCATGGATTTTATGAATTATTGGTGCAAGTCAGCTCAGTTGAGCCTGAGCTTTTAATTCTGTAGGTTTAGAACCTTTTTGGCAGATAATTTTTTTTTTCTATCAAAACATTCTCTAGAGTAATTAGATTTCTACTAATTCATTATATGCTATTAATTCATTAAATGAAGTTTGATAACTTGCGAATTTTATTTTGTTTCGAATAGAGTGATGAGTGATTCTAAAGTATGCCTATTTCTACATTATTCATTCATATCTTTGTAGTTGCGTGATACTTAGTTCTTTTAAGATTATATGATCCATGCTGAACAATTATTTAATGCACTCCTTTTTTTTTTCCTCTATAGGAATCTGCTTATATTTTCTCTTTATATTTGGCTTTTTAGTATTGGATTCTGTAATTAATTAATGCTTAGGATGAAACAATGCATTTATGATTTTGGTTTTAGACTTACTTTAACATGCATTGCACTATTTTGGTATGCATATTCTACTAAAAAAATTCTTTGGCAGCATTTCAATCCACTTTCAAGAACCCTGTTAAAAAATATGGATTGAACCGAACTAGATTGTCGCTTGGGTTGTGAACGATGTTTTTGAAGAATTAGCACCGGAATTTTCCAATAATATTTAGAGGGTGTGCCATTTTTATTTCACCATTACTTCTAGCGTGTCAATTTAATTCATATCTTTCACTAAAGCAAATGATTCCTTTGGTATCCATGGAAAATGAATACATTGGGAATGAAATTATTAAATTTTACATAATTGCATAATTCAATGCTTCAGGCAATAAATCACTGTTATTTGTTGCAACTGCATCATCAAGGCAAATTTGTTTAAACTTTTTTATTAATAATTTTGACTTCTGATGTTCTTTATGAAAGTTCACCTGTGTGATATGCTTTTCTAGTATGTCCGTGTTTTTTATTTAAATTTTCTGTGGACATTGAATTTGAGAGTTGTTTTAAAATTTTTTTTATGTATCATTGTCATTATGGTCTTCTTTATCATTGAAGCGAGACATAGTTCATTTTTTTAGTATATTGATATTGTTATTTTTTTAAAATTTGCAAAACTTTTATGCCAATCTTATCATAACTTGTAATTAATCCTCTGCAGGTTTTATCAGTGAAGATAATTCGCAATAGGCACACCCAACAGTCAGAAGGTTATGGTTTTATAGAGTTTGCATCTCGTTCGATGGCACAACAAGTTCTTCAGACATATAATGGTCAAATGATGCCTAATAGTGAGCAGGCCTTCAGACTAAATTGGGCATCATTGGGGGCAGGTGAGAGACGAGGGGATGATGCTTCCGAGTATACCATATTTGTTGGTGACTTAGCTGCAGATGTGACGGATTATCTCTTGCTAGAGACATTCAAACCTCGCTATTCCTCTGTTAGGGGGGCAAAAGTTGTTACAGATAGAGCAACTGGACGTTCAAAAGGCTATGGTTTTGTTAAGTTTGGAGATTTGAATGAGCAGTCGCGTGCTATGAATGAAATGAATGGGGTTTTTTGTTCTTCAAGGCCTATGAGGATTGGTCCTGCATCTAGCAAGAACAATGCAGGCATTCAGCAACAAAAT